>LPNX010317127.1:247898-390719 GCA_001517045.1 Pseudotsuga menziesii | reverse complement strand
TATCTAAATTTAGTTAAAAAGTCTAATGCAAAAAATATTTTAATTGTAAAATATAATTATAAAATCTATCTTTCTTATTATCTAAATTTAATAAAAAAATTAAAAAAAATATTTTAATTGTAAAATATAATTATAAAAACTATCTTTCTTATTATCTAAATTTAATAAAAAAAATCTAACAATAATTAGAGCAAAAATATTTTAATAGAATTGTTTTTTTGTTTTTTTTATGAATAGGCTGACCAAATCATACCATATTTTTAGAATCTAAGGCACACACTGTTCTCTCATTGCATCTTTTATCCTTCCCGCAATTGTGATTTCCTCGGAATTACGAGGATAATCCAAACTAATCAACTCATTATCAAGTGCATTAAAAATACGACAAAACATATCTACAACCATGGGGCCTTTGCTCATGGAAGACAAGAAATCTAGGAAAACCGATTTATTTACACAAAATTGCAACGGATTTAAGAAATTGGGCATGCAGAGATTTGAATTGAATCCTTTGCATTCCTTTGCCAAGGGTGTAAATGAGAAACCTACAAATGGGTCTAGAAATTTTAAATTATATGACTTAATGTACTGAGATATAATCAAAACATATGATATACTCTGACTTCTGCAAATAAAGAAGGCTGCAATCCAAACCTTTACTTCTCTTTGACAAGCATTTAGATGGCGAATATACAGCTAGACCTATACAGCAAGTTCTGTAGTTTGTACCTGGAAACCCTAAGAGCAATCCTCCTTCGTTAATCCCAAAAACATTTAAAACACTACAAAACAAATGTGGATGGAATTCCGGCATGCTACGCGATTCATGTGGAAAGGTATCAAATGTTGGCCTATTTAACAAAAGTCTTTCAGCAGAATCGACCACGCCACCTTTTTCGGTTGCTTCCCTACCAAAGCAATACCAACTATAGAATCTAAGATTGGGGAGTTAGTTATGCAATTATCCAATAGCTAGTCGAAATTAAACAAAGATGTCTAAGATAAACGAGAACACAATGCACTGGAATGGGAAGAGGCAACGCAGATGACGTGGTTGGCACTTTGACAACTATTGCATGAGAGGATCAAATTGTCGAACTTGTTTAACATTTTAAAATAGTTTTTCCTTCTTTTATTAATATCTAAATTTAGTTAAAAAGTCTAATGCGAAAAATATTTTAATTGTAAAATATAATTATAAAATCTATCTTTCTTATTATCTAAATTTAATAAAAAAAATAGAAAAAAGGTATTTTAATTGTAAAATATAATTATAAAAACTATCTTTCTTATTATCTAAATTTAATAAAAAAAATCTAACACTAATTAGAGCAAAAATATTTTAATAGAATTGTTTTTTGTTTTTTGTTTACATCTAAATTTAGTGAACAGAATATTAAAATTTTATTATGGTGAAACAATCATTTTTACATAATGTTCAAAAACAACAACATTCTAATTTATGGATTGAGAACCAAGTTTTAAACCATACCATCCCGATTATTGCAAAAAATTCTTCAAGATAAACCCGAGCAAGACTAGACCCTAAGTCATCAAAGCATTAAAATCCAACTCCTACAAACAGCATATCTCTCTGCCTTAAAGCTAGTAGTTTCTGTTTGAAACTCATCTATCTTCGATCGAGCAGTTTCCATTAAAAATATCAGCTCCATTAAAAATAGTCAAACAACTCTGTTACCAAATATTGGTACATCGTACCATTGGTTAGTTAATCTCCGCCACTGACTTTAATGGGTCGCATTTACTTTTATGAATAGGATGACATGACGTAACATTTCCATCTTGTTATTGCAAGATCCATCTTGCTATTGCTATTGAAACAAATACCATATGCAACATAAAACCAATTCATTTCCATTTCTACAATTAGTGCTTTTTACAAGCATTCAAAATTTCAACAGCTCCAACATAACCTTCGTCTCTTCACATTAAACAAACCTAAGTTAATTTTATAATTAAAATATATTTTTTTCTAATTATTATTCAATTTTTATTCAATTTAGATAATAAGAAACATAGATTTTATAATCATATTTTATTCAATTTAGATAATAAGAAAGATAGTTTTTATAATTATATTTTACAATTAAAATACTTTTTTCTATTTTTTTATTAAATTTAGATAATAAGAAACATATATTTCATAATTATATTTTACAATTAAAATATTTAAAAGAAGAAGAAAATATTTTAAAATGTTAAATAAGCTCCACAATTTGATCCTCTCATGCAAAAGTTCTCAAAGTGAGAACACTTATTGTAGACATTACTTTACAAAACATCTTTAAGTTTGTGTTGATTTATAGGAACTAAAAAAAATACATTCGCATGTTACCAACCAATTCTCAAAGTGGCAAATTTTACCGGACATACATATGATCCACGGATGACACATTCCATTTTCATTGCATTGGGTGTTTGATTCATATCTTCTGCCTATCGTCTAGAAAAATTTATCAACGTTAATCTGACCTTAAAGCAGTTTTCTGATCGAAACATACATGTTCCAGCACACAACATCATGAGGTGTCACCATTGGGACTCGACACAGCACATCCAATAATCACCAAGTGCATCCAGCAATATGCTTGGCTATCTGGAGGTCTAGTTACATTGCAAGTCTATCACAAAGTCTCACAGGCCAACGAATTTCACAACGATTTAACGAATCCACAGATTAGGGAAAAAAAAACTAAGCTAACTTAGCTTATTATTACATTTTCCAAACTTTTCTTAAGCGGCAGGTACTAAGCGACTTCGTTGCTTATCCAACTTGTTTAAGTTTATTACATTGCCTTCATAATGCTTTGTCCTCAAAGCATATTTTATAAAGCTCCTTTATAATTTAGATATTGTAAGTAAAACCATGGCCTATTTCGTAAAACCATGGGCTATTTCACTTTGTTTTTTTAACTTTTCCTCTTTTATTTCTTTGTTGATAATTTTTTTTTTATTCTTCATTTTTCCCACTTTTGTTGATAATTCTTTTTCTTTTTTTTTCCTTCATTTTTCCCTCTTCTTCTGGCTTCATATTTGGAGTGGAATTAATATTTCTTCAATGAAATTCAAATGACCAAAGGCCAATTTTTGCTCAAAAACCAATTTTTACCATAGAAACTATGAATATGGATGGCTAAAAGCCATTGTGAGGTCAAAGACCTAAATTCAATGAAACCTTGAACATGTTTTTTAACTTTTCTTTTTAACTTATGTTTTTTAACTTTTCCCCTTTTATTTATTTTGTTGATAATTTTTTTTTATTCTTCATAATTCTTTTTCTTTTTTTCTTTTTTTTATTCTTCATTTTTCCCTCTCGTTCTTGCTTCGTATTTGGAATGGAATTAATACTTCTTCAATGAAATTCAAATGGCCAAAAGCCAATTTTTACCAGATAAACTTGAATATGGATGGCTAAAAGCCACTGTGAGGTCAAAGACCTAAATTCAAGAAAACCTTGAACATGTTTTTTAACTTTTCTTTTTAACTTATGTTTTTTAACTTTTCCCCTTTTATTTCTTCTGTTGATAATTCTTTTTCTTCTTTGTTATTTTTATTCTTCATAATTCCTTTTTCTTTTTTTGTTTTGTTTTTATTCTTCATTTTTCCCTCTAGTTCTTGCTTCATATTTGGAGTGGAATTAATACTTCTTCAATGACATTCAAATGGCCAAAGGCCAATTTTGGTTAAAAACCAATTTTTACCAGAGAAACTCTTAATATGGATGACTAAAAGCCACTGGGAGGTCAAAGACCTAAATTCAAGAAACTTGAACATTGTGGCCACAAGCCAGAGATCGGCAGAAGCCCTAGGAAGGGTTGGCTTTGATACCAATGTAACGGTAAAATACCATTTTACTGTAACTTCTCGAAATGTAATATCTGTATCTGGATATTCTCAATGATTACTCAGTTGAATAATCAACCAATGGAAAGTAATTCCATATTGGAAATATTAAATAGATATTAAAGATGAATGATGATAAAAGATTACAAGGTGAGTGNATATTGTTTATTGTTATTATTTAAGTTTGTTACAGCAATTACAATAATAAATTTGTAATTATTGTGGAATATAGTAAAATCCAAAATAGATGTAGAGAGGCACTTCATGATATGTTCCCAATATATATGTACGACTTTGAACAAAATTTAGCAGAACAATTCTATTTTTTTTTAATATATTTTTAAACCTAAAAAGCGGAGTTATGGGTTCAAGGCCCTAGAGTATTGAGCCTTGCTTTGATACCATATGTAGAGTTCCAAACACTAATCATATAACAAATGACTGAGAAAAACAATTTAAAATTTGTGTCTAATTTTTTTAGATTTGCATACCCATTTTCTGAAGATTGTAGAAGATCCTCCCTTGTTGTTTCTTGTCTCCAAGCTTACTCCACATCTCTTGCCAAACATATAATGAGATTACTGATTTACCACCCTACCAACTCCCAACGGGTACTCTTCTTCCCCAAGGATCCCTGTGTTGCAATGGGTTGTATGAAACGAGTATAAACTACCATGTAAGATTGTGTGTCTCCTCTAGAGTACGTGAGGTCCCTACCTCCAAAGTACAAGCATTAATCTTGATACTAAACTCAACACAAGGTCATCAAGAAAATTTAACATTTGGTTGCAAAAAGGGTGAGATCTCAAGCCCAATCCTAAATCCATTTATAACCTTTGAGGTTCATGCTACTTGTCAATCTCATAAAAAAATGATAATTATTTATTTACTAATTGCAAGGGTTACTTTCAAATGAGCCTTGAAAGAAAATAAGGCCAGGGTCTCTAGAAATAAAGAAGTACAAGGAAAAGAGTCCAAGAAATAAATGAAGACAAGTTTAAGAAGACAAGTCCCAAAAGGAGCTAACAAAGAGAAATTTAAGTAAGAGGCGGGAATTCATATTGCGAAGGTTAAGGTGATATTACCTCATTACACATTACCGATTTGTGAGACACTTCCCTATTGTTTTCTCTATTGGTGAAGATCACAAAGATTCCCTATTTCCTACATCTTGAGTCAACAAAGTCACCCTTGACCAAAACATCACTTGTCCTAAGGGTGAGTTTTTTCTTTTAAAGTCATTTACCTATGTATTGCAATATGGTTTATCCATGTGATATCTTTCTTACCAGTACCAACTAATTCCCATGGAAATCCCATATGGATAATGTCCTATGAAGTAGGGGACTTTATTGGATTACCTTGGGAAAAGAAACTAAACCCATCAATGACAATAAGAAAATAAATGTGATGAAGCTCATGGATTAATCAAGATGTCAAATTTTAATGATTTACAATTGCACTTTTAAGAAATTGATGAACCAAATAAGACTTGGGAAAAACTGAAAACTGTGTTTGGAAAACACAATGAGATTCAAGGTCACCAGCTTGAAAATAAGTTGGTTCCTTTAAATCCAAGTGATTTTCCTTGCATTCAAAACTATATTTTTAAATTCAAAACCCTTAGAACTTTAGTTATGGATTACAAAATAGCTAAATCAAAAAAGAAATGTATTGATACTATTCTTTCCAACTTGGGTCCTGCCTAACTATGTAATTTGGGGAATCACTATAAAGAAACCACTCTTGATTCCTTTTGTGATTCCTTGATTAGAGAGCAAGATAAGCTCATACATCTTGGAGCAATCAGCAATGCCGATACATCTAGCAAAGCCTTAGTGGCACAACAAAAGAACAAAACCAAGAATCTCAAGAAGCAACATCCTTGCAATAATAAGCAAAACAAGGGTCCCAAACCCTCTCAACCAACTCATCTTTCCAATGGTGACAAGAGAAACAAATCAAAAGATAAAATATTGAACCTTGGAAGCAACAATAAAGGAGCACAACATCAACCTTTATTTGTCTTATCACTCTACAACTCATCGACATCACTTTGTGCTTCTGGTTTTTCATTCAATGCATCTTCTTCATGTTCTTCTAATGAGTGGCTCATTGATTCGGGAGCATCTTATCACATGGATAAGGATAAAACCATGTTGTCTGCTCTAAATTAATGTAACACCAAACAAATATTTGTTGGTGATGATAGATCTCTTCATGGTGTAGGATCTAGTACAGTTGAAGGATATGATGGTCAGTTTAATGATGTATTATGTGTTCCAAGAATTTAATGCAAATTGTTGTCAATCTATCAAATCACTCATTCTAGTGAAGGTAAGATTGTAACGTTTACACCTTATCAAGTTGTAACCAAGGATTTCAAAGATCATAAGCATGTCCTAGCTATTGGAATTGTTGATGATATTACCAGGTTGTACAGATTCAACAAATTTGGGGCATCACCTTTTCCTTCAGTTTTTATTGCTCATAGTGATGGATTGAGCAAACTTCGGCATGAGTGCTTTGGTTATTTAAGATATCGCTCATTGCAAAAACTATATAATCAAAAAATGATGACTAGTCTTCCTCAAGTATTTTTCAGAGATGGTGTTTGTCCAAAGTGTGTTCTCGACAAACATCATTGGAACAATTTTAAAAATAATGCCTCTTGGCGTGCCTTGACCCCCTTGCAACTTATTCACAATGATTTATGTGGTATGCTTCCTTCTACTTGTTTCTATATCTTTAAGTATTTATTAACTTTCATTGATGACTTCTTCCGATGCATTTGGGTTTACTTCTTAAGAGTGAAGTTTTTGGCAAGTTTTTCTGCTAGAAGACCCTTGTAGAAAAACAATTTTGACATATAATACACAAGCTAAGAACATATAATGGATGTGAATATGTAAACAACAATTTTATTGCTTACTAGATTGCACAGGTAATTCAAATGCAACATATTGTTCCATATACACCAAGCAAAATGGTGTTGTTGAAAGAAAGAATCACACATTAAAAGAAATGGCTAATTGTATGTTCCAAGGTAAGGAACTAACTCTTCAATTTTGGGTTCAAGGCATTAATTGTGCGAATTACATAGTTAATCATGCTCCCACCAAGGCTCTCAAAGATATAACACTGGAAGAAGCATGTAATAACATTAAACCAGATGTCATCCACTTTTATGTTTTGGTAGTGAAACATGGGCTCATATTCCTAATAAAAATGAAAAGCATTGTAACCTAAAAGTGAGAAGTGTATATTTGTTGGATATTTTGAAGATGTAAAAGGTTGACTTCTTCAACCACATTCCCATGATACAATTATTAGAAGAGATGTTAAATTTGATGAAAATATCTCAACCTACGAGTCTAATTTGGCTTTTGTGCCATCTTTTGTTCCCAACTTATTTAATAGTGTTCCTACTCTGGCTTCGTTTTTTGATGATGATAGTGAGGATGAAAATCCAGCAATACTTGCTCATTTTCCTCCAATTGCACCAATACAATCACTTCCTCAATGGCTCTGCACAACATGCAAAGCAACTGGTGATCTTGTTAGTGATCCTAGAGATCAATGTCGAACACATTCTCAATTCCAACAAGCCTCTTCTCTTTTGGGTCAAGTTTTAAAGAATCATGATTTAAAGACATTCATAGAAGCTTCGGACCATGTAGATTGTAACGTAGCTATGGATAAAGAATATCGTTCCTTAATGGCGAACAATACCTGAGATGTTATACCTCTTCTGAAAGGAATAAAACTTATTAGAGGTAAATGGGTATATTGAACTAACTATGTATCCAATGAAAGTGTTGAAAGACTTAGGGCCATGTTAGTTGCTAAAGGATTTTCCCATGTTGAAGAAATTGACTACAATGAAATCTTTGCCACTATTGCCAAAATGAACTCCATCCCCCTTGTTCTTGCCATAACCGCCTCACACAAATGGGAGGTCCATCAAATGGATGTCAAATCCACCCTCTTGCATGTGTATTTGCCGAAAGAAGCTTACATGGAACCATAGTTGAAAAAATCAACATCGACAAAAAATCGGCAAAGGTCTTGATTACAACTTCTCGGCAACATCGACGAAAAAATCAGAAAAAAATTGGCAAAATGTAGAAAACATTAAAAAATACAAAATATATTCATTTTTTCTTAGAATTTTGAACATATAGAGTAACGACAACATTAGATAAACACATTGTCACATAAATATGGATAAATCACTGATATATATGATGTAGTGGATGCCAAATAAAGATTTGATACATTAAAATTTCAAAGATTGGAAATTTGAAAGTTTCAACATCGATTGGAACATTGATCATCCCTCCTCTAAGATCTAGCCCTTGCCTCTACATCGAATTTCGAAGTTGATCGTCCAAAGACATTAGTTAACACCCTACAATTTTGATGAAGCTTCCTAATCCAAGTGTTAAAGTAAGGTAGAAAAAGCTTCCCATGCTTAATAAGTGATTTTGCTTGATTGAAGGGTACATTTTTATTAATGCCATGAAAGAAAAGTTCAATCAACTTCAACAATCAGGCATCAACATCACCAACATCAAGGTACATAGAGAATTTGATGTGCTTGATTAAATTCAATCCCTTACCCTCATACATGATAGAATCCATTGGACACGTTACAATGCTGAAATCCTTAAAATTATTAAGTTTGTTGAATTTTGAATGGGATCTCAAATTCTACTTTTTGTATATGAAGTCTGATGAGGTTAGAACCACTCTCAAACATCCTGAAACAATTAATGGTAATGTTAAAAGTTGAAGTAAAAAGATGGAAAATAAAAGATAAAGAGAATGTCACTTTTAATTTAAGAATTTAACATTAGCGTTTAATATTACTGACATTAATATCACTTGTACAAAATTAATCAATTTTGTTTAGAAATCCATGATTTTAAAACTATGAAAATGGCTCAGAAAGTTTCAAACTTGCACTTAAATCCCACAACCTTGGCGATTTTTTCTAGCATGGCATGATTTTTTTTTTAAATCATCGATTTTTTGTAAACCTCGCATGGTGCGATTTTTGGTAAAACTATGTGATTTTTTCAGCAGAAAAAATCACGAAATTTCGAGACGTTGCTGATTTTTTCAACTATGCATCGAACAACATCCTGGCTATTTTTCAGAATGATTCTAACCTTGTTTGTTGACTTAAGAAATCTCTATATGGCCTCAAGCAAGCTCCTCAAGCTTGGCATGCCAAATTGGATAGGTTTCTCCTTAACATTGATTTTTCTAGATATTGTTCTAACCCCATTGATGTGTCTCCTTGTTTTTTTTTTGTTGATGATCTTATTCTTATTGGTAGTGACCATAACCTTTTAATCCATGTGAAATCCAATCTCAAAAAGAAATTTGAAATGACATACTTGGGACATTTGCATTATTTTCTCGGCCTCTCTTGCAAACTGGCAAAGAAGAAATTTTTCTTTCTCAATCTAAGTATGCATGTGACCTTCTTCATTGCTTTCACACGGAAGATTATAAATCAACCCCATCTCCCTTCTAGTTTGGAGTCACACTTTGTGTCACTTGCACTTCACCCGAAGTAGATGCCACCTTGTATTGTCAGCTAGTTGGTAGTATCTTATACTTGATTCATACCCATCTTGATATTTCCTTTGTCATTGGTCGTGTTTCCCAATATATGCAAACACCCCATGAAATCCATTGGAAAGTAGAAGAATGATACTTTTGTATATCCAATGTACAATTCAGTTTGTGATTCATTACAGTTCAAGCGAGGACTCCTTTGTTGGGTGGTTTCCATGGTTAGATTGGGCCAATGGCCCTAATGATCATAAGTCTACTATAGGTTATGTTTACAGCCTTGATTCTGAACTTGTCACTTGGGCTTCTAAGAAACAACAAGCTCTTGCTCTTTCTTCGATAGAAGTAGAGTATCAAGCCGAGGTTAATGTATGTCAGGAATCCTTGTGGATTCGACAAATCCTTTTAGATTTTGGTTTCAAACATCAACATCTGACTACCCTTTGGTGTGACAATTGAGTGCCATGAAGCTTTGCCAAAGACCTAGTTCAACATCAACACATCAAACACATTGAACTACATATGCACTTCATCAAAAAACTTGTTCATGATCATGTTCTCTATCATGATCATGCACTTCATATGCACTTTAAGTGATCTTTTTCCCTACAGATGATCAAGTTGTAGACATCTTCACAAAGTCTCTTATAGAAGCAAAGTTTTCTAAACTTTTATATATGTCAGGAGTTTAGAAATTTGTTATCAAGGGGAGATAGGCTCTAATGCTTCCTTACTTATCCTATTGTGTCACTTTTGTAAATCCTTCAATCGTATCCCAAGTTATTCTTAAAGGGGGATGTTATGATATTAAGACACTTAGGAGTTAATTAAGATAAACTTGATAAATTGTATCTTTAGGTAAAATATGTTTGTTTAGTATGTATTAGTATGCATTTGTACATATATAATATAACGATCACGAAATGTTCTAGACATAGAGTGATTTGATGGTTCATTCTCACCTCGATCTCAACGTCCATTGATCTGTGGCTTAACACTTGATGGATACATGATCTCTATTTAGAGAGCATGGAGGGTCATTTGCTTGATGATCAATTGTCCAAAACTCATTGTGAGATTTCTTTTCTTTTGCATAGTAAATTGCCTCAAGTAGCTATTTGGTTGGGGCCATGGACTATTTCCCTCTTTGATGGTTTTAACCATGTAAAAATATGTGTGTTGATCTATGATCTATTTGTGTGAGTGGCTACTCAAGGTGTTTAATCCTTTGGAAATATCTTGTGTTAGTCGAACACACAAGTGGGTTATTAGGTGTTGGTTTTTAACTTGGGTGTTAATAGTGTATGAGCTTATGGTCCTTAATGTTTGAACTTAGAAATTATTAATCAAGGAGGGAGTTTGAATCCACTATTAGTATTTTTTGAGGAATAGATCGAAGTATCTACAAACAGTTAGAAAATAGGTAAGAAAATTTGAAGAGATTCGAAGAAAAAATGAAAAAGAAAGTAAACTACTACTAAACCCTAGATTTAGTGCCTTGAGGGAAGCATTTGTCAAGCCATGGAGTCAAATAGCAATTTGTAAAAATGAAAGAGAACTTCAAGGGAGACTGGATGAAAAGGAAATCCCTCTCCTTTGCTAGCCAAGGTAACAAAGTAATTCTCCTACTCCAAGCAAGTGATAAGTTCCTGCAATCATCAAGAGGAAAAGTAATCTATCGAACTATAAGACACATCACAAGATCAATTAAGCATATAGTGAATGAATTAAATTACGAAAGATGAGGTTGCAACAATAAAGTTAAATAGATAAATTATTCATTCCTAGAGAACAATGTTGTAGCAATAATTCTCAAATCAACTAAACACAAGCAAAATCACTACCAATTACCTCAACCCTAATGAATATCTCTTCCACCAACCAAAGATCTAAAGCACCATCCACAACAAGAAGATAAAATGACCATGGAAAACAAGTATAGTTTCATATTCTCTCTTCTTAATGCGAGATAACTCCATCGTGAGAGCTTCAATATCCTGCAACCATTTTATGTACTTAGCATCTATGATCAATCATGATTTTTCCACTAGTGGAGTCACTAAGGGAGACTCAAGTAGTCTAGCCTCATGTTCTGAAATAGAATTCTAGGTTCTTTAAGACCTGGAACTGTGACTTGTGCATGGTCAAATCATGTAGATCTTTGGTTGTCCAACCTAATAAAACCCTGCGTCAATGGAGTCACCATGTGAGAATACAAAGCAAATAAAACAAATCTTACCAATATCATTGTAACAGCCAAGAACTAATGATCCCTTGCAATGATGTCAATTTGTTAGCACTAATTTCCACATTGTAATGATGAACTGAACTTTTGAAACCAACAATAAAAATTAGTGCAACTTATAGAAAAATTCACCCAATTTGTCACCGATGAACCTCCTCTCCATTTGGGTTGGTGCATGCCAACCTCAAGGGGGTGTCCCTAACCTTTGTATGCTATTGTCCAACCTGTAAATTCACAAAAAAAATCCCTATAACAACATGTAAAAAGTGATATTCGACCTACAATTAAGTTGTCGAAGGGATAGTAAAACAATTAGAAATTTCCAACATGCAACAATTTTAAAATGGTAAATGGATGGAAGAAAGGCACTATAAGTGACTAAAAACATCAAAATACATGCCTAATAACTTCTGAAATCTACACATAGATATATCAATGCATCAATGAATTAAAGAGCTAGAGAAATAACATAGTTAGACTCTGCTTTGCATTAGCCAAAAGGTCAATTACACCATAGAGACAATTACAAAGTTGATCCAGTGATGATCCCTACACACAAATAGAGAAGCTAAGACAAAATGGAAAGAGAATGGTAGAGCAATACGATGTTGTTGCTTAAAAGAAATTCCAACTCTTTCCTTTTCCCAAGCATGACTAAATAGATGGGCAAGAAACCCTAATGCACCCTCTCACTTACTGACTAAAAATACATAAGAGAGACACTCCTAATGATGGAACTATTGATGAGAGAATGCTAGTTGTTCTAATCATGCATGAACTAATGCACCCCCCTTGTTGCAGTTTATCTACCCATAATGCATAAGTAAAGTGCCCAGTTTAACTAAACTTCCCTTCATGCACTTCACCCTGAATATGAGTTGTAACATGGCTTGTATGCATAAATTAAATGGAGTTCAAATGGAAAACAACTCAATGTAGGCACCTCTTCAAGACTGAGTTAAGTGGAGGTGCCATCTTCTAGGTTGAGTTAAGTGGAGGTACCCTCTTCAAGGTGTAGTTAAGTGGAGGAGGTCCCATGCATGTGCACTGTTCAATTCGAGTTCACTCAAGTCCCAAACATGCACCCTTTGTTGATTAAGTTGTCATTGATGACAACAAGAGACTTGCAGTGGCCTCTGAGTTGTCAATGATGCCACCAAGGCCCTTGCAGTGGACATACTTGATGTACAAGTATTGACAGGTTCATGGACATTAGCATATGCTCTTCATATCTCTTGTGGGGTTTGTTGCACAGGTTGGAGCCCTTTCCATAGACACGGGTTGATTATTGATGGTTGCACAAGCATGGATGATGCTAGTGTACCCCCACATGTGGTAGTTTGGCCCTTGGATCCCATACACAGATGGTTTGTGCTTTGGAGCACTTGGGCATGATATGGTCATGATGATTCCTTTGCACATGGAGGCTTGGGTCTCGGAACCCACACATATGGTGGTTTAATGGCTCTTGGACATTGTATGTAGCCCTTACATGATTATGTTGCACTTGACTATCATGATGAAGCTTGATGACCATGGATTACATTATTGAAGCCCTTGGAGTCTCTACATGCTTGATGATATTGTTGATCTCTCTGTGAAGCCTTGCACATGATTGAGATGCTCTTGTGACCTTAGATATTGTGGATATCTTCGCCATGTTCTTCTTATCTCTTGAAGAAGCATTTGATGGTCATGGTTTGTTGGTGTAGCCCTTCTTGTTGCACTCATGGTGTCCTATGACGAAGTCCATGACACAATGATGGATTCTTTGCCTTGTTGAAGAAGCCCTTAAAGGGCGTGGTATTGTTACCCTTAACTTTGGGATCTTTGGTATCCTTGGTTGTCTTCTTGTTGTCATGATTGTGGTAACTATGGTGATGAAGCCCTTGACATATTATGGAGCCCTCGTTTTTCAAGTCTAAAGAAGTCTATGGAACCCTATCAGTTGTGATGTCATGGCAACCCTTCTCAAGCCAAACAACTTGTGAAGTGGTCTTTAGTATCCTTACCGTGGGGGCATTTGGTTCCTTTGTGGTTGTGGCAATAACTAATATCCCTATACAAGCAAAAACCCTTAAGAACTATGAGCAGTAATTATGTGGCAAAGAAGAAACCTCTTTTAAAGATGACATGTTCTTGATTTGAAGCCCTTGGTGTTATGAACAAGCCCAAGAAGCTCTTATACTCGTCTTTGTTGCATGTTGATGGATGTTGGAGTCCATTTGATGATGATGATACCCTTAAACTCTTGAAGAATCCCTCAAGATGATTTCAAGACAATCTTTGATGTCATGCAAAAAATGACGAAATTAAGAATGCAGGACTTTACCATTGCAAGCAAGACCCTCATAAGGAGTTAGTTCTCATCAAGCTCTTTCCGGTGGTATGTGGAATTCCCACTAAAACCTCACGGTTGAAGAAATATTAATTTTTAAAGTTGTCAACGAAAATTTACTCCTTATTGTTGGGCCGACCATCCTATTGAAGCAATTTTTAATTAATTATTAATTGATCTAAAAAATCCCCAAGCAAGGTCATCCCAACTATAAAATCAATAGGTCAACCCCACTTAAAATACATCTCGATGAGTATAAATACAAGTGAATAGCGCCTCATTTCTGAAAGGGAGCGTATGGAAATTGAGGTCTGAAATGAGAAATCTGAGGCAATGAACCTGTTAAATACTGAGGCAGAGAACCTGTGATAAGTCAAGGAAACTAAAGTGTGATTTTTAAGATGATCTTCTGAGCCTTTCACTGACGAAAATTCAGGACGGTCTGAGAACTCTTATGGAGTGCAATATGACGGTCAAATTCTGATTAAGGGCTGAGTACAAAAAGCAATCTTTGACTGAGCTCAAGGACATACCTTGACTGTATGTTGAAAGTAATTTGTTACTGCTTGCAAGTCAGACATGACTGAATTTAAATCAGACTGTAACCAAGTCCTGACTGAGTTGAATGGGAGATCTTTGACTATGTTCTAGAGCTTCTTTTGGACTTAGGCTGACTTCAAGAGTAGGTTGCTTATGACTGGTTTTGAGGAGTGTTTATGGATGATCCTTTAGCAGAACTTGACTATGCATAAGGGTTGATTGTACAGCAGTGTGTTGACTGAATTAGACTAACCCCAAAGAGCAGATTTATTTAAGTTTGTAAAGCAGATTGATTGTGTCTTAAACTGAGTTTTGAACACACGTTGATTGAGTTTATGAGCTAAGCTTGAGTTCTTTTGACTAATTCTACAGAGTTGATTTGATTGAGCATCTATGAGCAGAAGTTGACTGATATTATAACAGATTGTTTGAATGAGTTTGAAAGGTTGAAGAAAGCTGATTTCACTGTGTTCTTTTGTGCTCTCCTTGGATAAGTCAAAGTCATATTTCAGTGAGTTTTAGAGCAAATTTTCTCAGTAGATCTGAGGGTTGATCCTGTAGCAACCTATGACAGTTTGAGGGAACTCATTGACTGTGCCTAGGGAAGATGTGATTGGGTTCCATGAACATATCTTTTGGATGATTGGGCATGAGTTCATGAGTAGTGAGAAGATTAGACAGAGCCCGTGAGCAGATTGAGAAGAGGACACAATGATATGGTTATGATAGATGGTTGAGGTTATGCAGTGACAGGTTGATGTTTGCATGCAAGTTGGGTATTGCACTTGAGGGTTGGATTCCTCACACCTTCTCAGTTGGCACTGAGAAAAGAAAGTTGGGTCTTGCCTTGGGAGTTGGAGCTCTCTTTGTCAATTAGAGCTAATTGATCACGAAGATTGCTGTCTTCCATGTACTCATCCAAAATATAATACAAATCTAGTGTTCCTATTGTGATGTGTTTCTTGCTATGGTTGTTCTATGTTGATGATGATGACATGTTTATGATTTGTTATGGTTAATCACTAATGATGATGTAATCAGTTTTATGATGTAATGATGAACTTTGCTTAACATTAATTAGTGTTGATGATAAGAAGTGAAAACTGAAAAGGTGTTACATTGCCTGCACATTGATTCTCCTCTCCCCCCCCCCTCTGAGTGTGTCCATTGTGTCCATTACCCTCTTCATCATGCATGCACCCATGCATGCTGCCATGCTTTTGTATCGTACATGCATGGATGCCACATGTCACACCTGCATGGTCTACTACTAAAAATAGAAAGTGCTCACATGTTTGAAGATTTGGCATGCAAAAACATGCAAGTCGATGCATGTTCTTGAAAATTCCATGCAAGCCATGCAAGTCAAACCCTAACTGCCAAAAATAGAAGTATCATGCATGTCATTCAAAATAGGATCATTGGAATCCTGAGCTCACAAGGTTGCCAAAAAAATAGTCATCTTTGTTGTGCAAACTTCCAAACCATGTCTCCTAAAAAGTAGGAAAGTCGTTAAAAATATAAATCTCCTCCAAGATTGATGAAAAAGCTGTGCAATGTCTCTAAATCTGAACCTGGATCATATCACTGACCAACTTGCATCTAAACCCTATGGGAACCAACCTCTGACCTATGAAAGTTGTTTCTCTAGAACACAACTCTTAATACCAGCCTAATGAAATAAGCTAACTCTTAACCCTCCAATTTGCATAAGGGTAAATTTGGGGGTTAACAAGACACTCACATCAATCTTCTATCTACTCTTGAGCCATTCGTGCAGTGTAAATGGCTAGATGCTTGTAAGAAGACAAGGAAATTCCTAAATGGATAAATCTAAGTGCACTATAAAATCCATCGAAAAGAAATAAATAACCATCATGGAAAGGATAGCTTAGGAGAAACTCTTAACATAACAAACTTTCAGCCTTGAGTAAATGGATTTTTCTATTTTACTTTGGAACTTCCAATGCAAGGAGATATTGGATGGCCAAACTGATTAAAAATTGTAATGGACTTTGAGGCTGGTATTTGCCTACAAAGTTTGCAGCCTGATTGACTTTAACCTATAGAGATCCATTTGCTTCTTAACTTATCATGGCTTTTGATAATTACAATTCAAGTTGTAGCTTATTTAGTATCTAGGGTTTCTGAAACCACTAGAATAATCATTGTTATTGCACCTCATGGATGGCTCATAGCATGATGCAAGAATAAATGGTTCTGCAGACTTCACAGGAAAAAATATCTACTACTTGAAACACACAAGAGTGGCACCTTCTACAATTCCTTTCATGTTTGGTGCATATCATCACCATCATCCAAAATGGTCCTTCAAGAGCAGTGTTAAACATGGTTGATAATTAGCTAATCTGAATTACTTTTTGGATTGGGTTTATTTGTTCTAGAGTTTTTCTTCTTCTTTAATGAGAAACCTCACTGCCAGTAAACAACCACAAAATAGCATAATCACACCTACATCCACTTTTAGCAATTCTCAGATTTTAGTCCAGTTTTGGGATTGTCTACCTAAACCGCCCTGCTTATTTGATTTCTAGTAATCTATCGGTTTCATTGTATGATCCTAGATGCCTTGGGCTAATCCAATTAGAACGAGAGCAGCTTCAAATGCATGTCAAAGTTGTTTTGCTTTCTCTGGATTACAAAAGTGGGATTAAGCAAAAGGTTGTACAACTATGAAAAGGGATGGACAAATATGGGGCCAACTCTGTTGTCAACAACTACTGATATTTTCAATTTAATGAACCTTAGTTCTGAAGAAGAATTTTAACCCTAATTCCGAAGTCAAAATTTAAAACTAGGATTGCATATGAAAATATGCAAGAGCATTGAGGACCATTAAGTAATGCAATATCAAATCATCATGTCCTCTCCCAGCAGCACAAGATGATAAAATTAAAAGGCATAACTAGACAGTACAATGAGACCTGTAAGCCTCTGCAACTAAAACTATATGTGTGTATGTGTGCACGCACGCTAATGAAATATCATCCAATTAAAGGTTCAAAATGTGCCTAACAGTTATATATATGACTTCCTTGTAATAAGCTTCTTCAGCTATTTGTGAGAAACAAGGCAATATTAAGAACGGTTGCCAAAGATGGGAGAGCCAATAAAAGGCTAAACTACAAGTTTGCAGTACATGAGACAAACTCAGCCACGGCTAATATAAATGATGAAATCTCATCTGAAATGGCTAATATGCCAAGAACGCATATTTTTAAAAGTGGATACTTTGTTAACTGCGAAAAATAAAGAGTAACAAGCAAACCATCAAGACATCATATTGAAATGAAAGTCACATCCAGTGCCTAAAAAGAACCAGACTCAAGGACAGATGCTTCCATTTTAACTGGCATCACATACCATTAACCCAAAGAACCGTTCACTAATAGATCATGACTATAATTCGAAAAGTTTAAACAGCAAACAGACAAGGAAAAAGCCACCAAACATTAAGACTTCATCCTCCTCAACAAGCAATAGAAATGGCTGTTTTCTGTAATTTTCACTGGTCAAAAGTTCAAGCTCTTTCAAATATATTCATGCTTGCCTCCAAAGGGTGCAAAAACATTGTCATGACTTGAATGGCACATACAGAACAGATACATATATAGAATTAAATCATACACTAAATGACAATCCTTGTCCTGCTTTTCTTGAAAATTATGACTGCAGTGTGGTAGTTGTGCTATACTGCTGCTGTAAAACTGCTTACATTTCATCAAGACAACCAAATTCACTCTCTCTATATTTTAGGAATCAAATTTGGCCAATGCCATCTTCACAGTTCTGACATCTGCACTGAATCTATGGTTGATAAATTTCAAACTGACATAAGACCTTGGGGAAGATGCTTGTTAAAAGCAGCAGCAGTGATCTCACTGGATCCCATAATTGCAGAGTACACTTGTAGAAGGATCCATGCTTCAATCTCATATAATTAATAGGAAAGTTCCAATTGCGAGACTTCTCAAAGAAGCACCATTCATAGCATCAACACAACCATTTCTTGGATTTGGTTGCATCAGAGACATCTGGGAGGAACAATCCAGACTCAACCCTATATAGAACCAAGATACAACGTGAAAATTATTTTAGTACCACACTATCGCCGTCGACCATGGCTAGCACCTATCGTATGATGCCTTTGACGTGCACCGCCTGATCGTCCAGCACCTTCCCATCCTCCCCGGCCACTAGGCATTCTATTTGACATACCTGAATTTGCTGGCGACCAATTATTTGGCTGTGCTGCAGAACTGGATGAATCCTCTTCCTCCCGCTCATTGTATTCAAGAACCAACCTCTTGATGTCCTGTTTCTCTTCAAGTTCAGCAGCTTCTTTCTGTTTTGTACTTTGCACGAGAGAGCAATCACGTGGAATGTACATTTGCTTGGTTTGCTGCTTGTTACCTTTTTTCACAAGAACTCGAAAAGAAACATTGTTTCCACCACTTTCTTCATCTAAGACCTCATCTCCACTTTCTATCTCAGTTGTTCGGCTGTGTTCTTTGGATCCTTCAAAAAGATTCATAGGAATTGCCATGTTTAGCATAGGACGTGCCCGTAGTTCTAATTTGCGAGAATCTAAACTCTCCTGCATAAATGCCCTTAACTCGCGCTCAAAATCAGCTTCCTCTGCTGGATCAACTTCCATTAGTTTCTTCTGTCTTACCTGCACATGCTCTTCCTCTTCAGAGGCCACAGGTTCTCCACCATCCTCATCTTCATTTTCATCATCACCTTCATCATCATGATCCACATACTTGTCTTCTTGATCATGATCCAACTCCTCCTCATCTTCATGACCATCAGGCTCCAAGCTACTACTTTCCAATTCACTTTCACTCTCTCCATCATCAAGCCCCATACCATTTTCCTCCATTCCATTCATTGTTGTCTGTCCATTTCCTACAACAGGAACAGCAGAACGTGATGCAGAACGAACTCCTTCTGTATCAGAATGTCTTTCACTGCCCATTTTTTCAGAAGATACAATGCGTTCCTGCTCTTCTAACTCAACCAGAGCAGCATCTGCTTCCTCAGCTGATGAATATCGAATCATTTTTGGCCGCAAGTCAGCAAAAAGATCCTGAGAAAAAGAGGATATATTAGTATCAACAATACATAATCGAACATCAGTAGGCCTAAAAGTACAGAAAATATTTGCCAAATTCAAGAATTCCAAAAGCTTAAGAGAATTGATTATGACAATTTAAACCCAAAAACTAACAGGCTGAAGCTAAAATATAAAAGTTGTTGGAGCAAAAAACTAGACTTTTGAGAAATAGTAGAAGCCAGAATAGTTTGATATAGACAAGGAAAACATTGTATGCTTAATTTTCCCGAACCAAGAAATTCGTTTGCATAATCCAACACCATCAATTGTGTTTTATTACCAGAGATGTACACGAAAGAGGGATTTAGAGACTTGACTAAATAAAACCTGCTACTTACAGTGTGCAATGAATATAAATGTAAACTTATGGTGGTCCTTCCAATTCAGAAATAATCAATATAGAACTCACAAAATCGTTGTATATTTTAAACCATAATGTAGACCTGAAATCAGTTGTGTCTATCCACCTCTTCATACTCATTATTACAATGATCATTTTTTAATTATCTCGGTTCCAGATGGAATTTGTATATTTGTCTTCTTTGTCATCCATAGAGATTCAAATGTGACTCTGAATAGAACATACAGTTATAAATCCAAGCCATTTCTTTGCTAAAGTGATAATGGAGTCTAGAATGACTTGTCCATCTCTGCTCCATGTACAGTCAATCTTCTGCCTCAAACCCCAAGCATGGAGATTATGACATTTGCAGTGTGCAAATGTTCAGAAGGATGCACAAAAAAGGAAATAGCTCATTTCAGTAGTCAATGCACTGTATAAATCACTATGTTTTAATTGCATTCAATAAATGTTATCATGTTCAAGGATGTTGGCATGCGTAAGACCATGGATGTTGAAAGGCTTCTCTAAGCTAGTCATGGACTGTGAGAAACCCTAAACTAGGGATGGAGCAGGCTGTGGCTAGTAATTGATTCGCAAATCTCATGTAAATAAACAATACACGGGAAAGTATATGATTCAGCTTGAATCGTAGCTGGCTGGGCAGTTGCTTTCTCCTCCAATATTACACTTGCATATATTAGACTATGAATATGGCTAGGACATTTTTCCCCATTGTGGACTCTCTAGAAGAAGGAAAAGAACCATGTGACTTGGGCATCTTTATTCTCACATCAATGTGAATGCTAGTGCAGTAGCTAGGGTGCAGCTCTTCTTGTTTAACTCATTAATATGTTGATTCAATCACTGCAGTTCAAAAATACTTAAATCCATTTGTTGATATTAGGACCATTGTAAAGTATATGCCCCTTGTTAAGTCATGCAAATCAAGATAGCCATTCGGAGTTTTCATGGGAATGGCTTTGTCATGTCTGATGGAGCTGTTAGCTTACCTTCTAGATATATTATGTTTAATGTCGGAATTTTCATAGAAAAGGCTTGTAATGCGAATTTAGAAATTCCACATCAACCTTGAGGTTTCCAGGATCTATTTCCTGGAACTTTCAGCGTTGGGGCCAAATCTAAAATATGAATCACAGTAGTATATATTTCACTTCTCCCCAACCGATTACACAAGGAAGCCCAATAAAATAAACACTGAACAAATGTACTTTGAGGGCAATATTTTTCCAGCACTTAGGGAACATTTCCCAACATAAAACAGCTCTGAAAATAATATTTTACAGCAGATTTATAACAGCCATAAATCTGCCCACTTAACTTCTAAATGTTTGTCAATCACTTAACAAAATCTGTTCACTGTAATGTAAAATCAGCATGCTCTAAAAACTACTCAAACATCAGCTGAAAATCAGATCTGCAAGTACATAGTTTAGATATTATGGCATATTTCTTATACACATAAGATGAAGTTATATGTATTATGTCTATACCAACAGCTTAATACCAGTATAAATCCATCTTAAACCTGGATCTATCAAGCACTGAGAGGGATCCAATTTTTTGAGGTTTAATTTTTTTACCAACATGGATTTTTTTAATTACTTTTTATTTGATTTTAATTTTTTATTTTATGAGCCAACATAATGTTTTTTAATTACTTCTTATTTTTAGTAACGTACCGTTATGTTACATAATCAGCCACTGAAGATGGTCTGCCCATGTTACCAGAATCTCGCTTTAAATCGCGATTTCCCGATTTAAATCTGGATCGGGCCTTAAACGAGCCGATTTAAATTGGGCCGATTTTTACTCGGGTTTACTGATTTTGACTCGCGATTTAAACCTTTTCCTGAGTTTCAATCACGATTTTTTGGTTTGCAAGCCCAAAAATTGATAAAAACCCGATTTCAATTGTGTTTTCTCATTTCCTTGTTTGTTGCGGATGTATTCGTCTACTTCCTGTGTTTTCTTCTAGCTGGTGCGAAGGAGCAGTAACCATCATCTTCGAAGTGGGTTGTGGCTACCTACCTGTGCAGGAGTTAACTCATTACTCAGTTGTGAACTGTGTAGTGTGAGTTGTGACTGTGAACAGTGTTGTGAGTCGTGACTATGAACAGTGTGAAGGTGTAGCCGACAGCGACAAAGTTTGAAACTGTAATGTTCTGTTTTTGACAAATAGGGAATTGACCAAGGGCCTCTAAAACCGGGAGCATATTAAGACAATTATTCAATCATCAATATAGTAAAGAGGGCCATCAGAGTTATTATCATAAAGCATGCGGAGCATGCAAGCCTTATTTCTTTAGTCTTAAAGGTCAACGAGAAATTAGAATTGCATGCATACAAAAGTAAAGTGCAAACCCTAAAAGTGCATGCTAAGCTATTTAAGAAGGGTTATTGGACTAAAGAACATATCTATTATTATTATTGTTGATTTGGAGTATTTGAACAGCAGCATGGTGTGCAGCAGCAACAGTTGGGGTTGAAGGCGACGTCTTCAGCTAACGAGGGTTCGACAGTGAAAAATCTGCCCTAGTCCCTTTCAAGGGTAGGCCATTCAAGTCCACCATCAGCTTTCACCTTATTCTTCTGTATCCAGTGATCCAGCATCCACAAGAAGATTGTTTGCAGGTTCACATGTGCAGCCGGGGATTTAGCTGGAAAACCCCAAAGTATTCGTTGGGTCTCTGAATCCCAGTCTATCTTCTGCAGCTCAGCTTCATCTTCATAAGCAAGGTCACTCTACTGCCTTGAGTGACTATTAGCCTTCAGTTTACTCATCCAGAGCAATTATCAGCAGATCCGAGAGGTTGGGGGCGTGAGCACCAAACTGTTAAACCAATTCGCTAGGGCTCTTGGAGAGGTCAGAATCGCTGCATGCTCCGGCCATTCTCTCCGGCACAGGAAGATCTACATCTAGACAAATTCTTAGCGCCATCAGGCACCTCCTTCACCAAAAACGTCACCTTTAGCTAAGGAGAGGGTTCGTGTTGCTGGGCGGTAACACCGAGAAGAAAGCATCATTACTTCACCAGTCCAGCTCTATATGCATGCATCTTATCTTTGGAGTATCATCAGCTTGATTATCAGTGGTAAGTGTTTACCTTCTTTCTGTAAATCTTTGTCGTAGTTCAACTATAATTTAGGCCATTGGTCCAACATCTTGCATGCAAATTTTTATTCAGTATTCTTGCACATTTTGAGAGTACAAGTAAGGCCTAGAATAGTGAAACAGTAGAATATCAGTATTTGGGATATTATAGTGGTATTAGAGCATGATCCTTGCCAGCTGTGGGAACATAGCAATTGAATAAAACTGCATGTTGATGCATGCTTGTACATGCAAATGCATGTCAGTGATGTTGGTGAAGTGTATGTCAGAACAAAGGTTTTGTTTTGCCAACTTCTGAGAACATGAAGACAATGAGAAGCATCTTGACTAGAAATTTGCAGAGATTAGCAACACTGCAACACTTGCCTCGATATTGGGAATATCTAGCCCTGGGTGATGAGGTATGTGCAGCATTGTCCTTTCAAGACTATTATACCATCATGTTCGGAAGCCAACCCAAGGAATTGGATCAAGATTTCCTTAAAAACATAGATGGAGGAGTGGAGAAAGATGAGCCCGAAGTACAGGTTGATGGTGAGCTTAATTTGGAATTAACAATACATGATGAGGATGTGAACGAGGAGATAGCATTAGAGCCATCCTGTGAGTCTAGCGACACCAACACATCTGATAGTCAGATTGTGGACAAGCCGTGTGATGAATGGGAGTTGGTACACTCTTCATCACCTACAACAGGAGTCCAGACAATTATGACAGGGGAGATACATGAGGTGCAAGCCAATGAGCACAGCAGTCAAGTCAATGGGCAGTTGCACATGGAGGTTAGGGAGAGTTTATACAGGCATGAGATAGAGCTCCCAAATGATAGTCACTGAAAGAAGATTGAGCATGTTAAAGAAAGCATTCTAGCAATGAAAGAGAGGACCAAGATACTCCGAGACACCATATTACAACGAGATGTTGAGATTACAGTTCTTCGAGTTGTATGTACCGAGTCAGAGGTCAGGCTTTTTAATATCGAACAGCAGTTAGATTCCTTGATGGGGCAGCAGAAGAAACATACTATTGCATTTCAAAGCAGTCCTCTTTAGGAGTACATAGAAAAGGCTTGCAGTAGCTTGAGTCCACATTTGCATAATGGAGGATGGTTTTTATAGGTTGGCCAGGATCGAGAAATTGGGCAGCAGCATATGAGCATTCCAGTTTAAATCAGAAGGGCCCTAGTAAGGTGCGTTGCATAGAATCTGGGGCATAATAGGTTGTACAATGTAAACCAATTTGACTTGTTCAATTGACCAATTCAACTAGCTCAACAAATGAGTTTGATTGACCAGTTCGACGAGTCCAAACCCTCGAATTTATATAAAATAAATTAGGTAAAAAGGAAAAATATTAACATATCAATTTTTTTAATTTTTAATGTTTTAGTGAACCAGATTATAAACTGAGTTGTTGACCAATCTCGATTTGATTATGATCCGAGTCTGATTTGACCTTTGGTGGATTCCAACTTTTAAAGCATTGACTCCAAGGTGTGCACGTCTAAAAAGAAAATTATTACCCATTTTGGCGATGGCTTCTTGAAGGACCCACTTTAATTTTACCTTCCTTCCAAGTGAAATTAAAAATTAAAAATTTAGCAATGATTTCAAGAGGCATGACTTTGAAAAAGGTTACATATGTATTGAGTTAGAAAAAACCATGGCTAGAAAAGCGGTTGTAGGGAGGTATGACCATATGTCTGAATACGATGGTTAACTTCATACAGAAATTTGTAATGACAAACTATGGTTGTACGGTGGCACATACTTTGCAATGGGTTGTACAAAAGTGTGGAGGAGAGTATGACTACAACACTAAATATATTAGAGGTCATAAGTATGGGTGTACCGATTTTAATTGGTGGTTGGGATAGTGTACTGGACAATATGACGTTAAGGGCAATGAACTATACAGAACAACAGTGTCAAATTTGAGGCTGCAATAAATGTGTACAAATTAGTAATTGAGAGCAAAATCAATAATATAAACCACAATTTTAGCCAAGTCTTGGGCTTTGATACCAAATGTAGTAAACAATCCTGATTGATTACTTGATTGCTAGAATATTTTTGCAAATATATATATATATATATATATATATATATATATATATATATTGAATAATAAATTATTGATAAGATATTGATAAAAATTATAAACAATGAGCCTCATGACAGTGTACTTATATGTGTTGACTGGTCACGAGGTGAATGGGTGTTTTCTCTTTCACCTTTCACTAGCCTAATTATACTATTATTATTACTATCAATACTATATCCATCATTATATTTATAGCACCCTAAGGATGTATAACGAACAATAGTTCATATATGGAATATCCAACATAAAAAGGACAATGAATTGAAATCCATATAGGATCAATTATATATATATAATTGAAAAATACAATAAGTTTTGTGATGGTATACTTATTGTTAAAGTTTTAGGGTAATTAGGGTTTTCAACAATTTAACAAATTTGTGCTTTAATGCAAATCAATTAAAAAAAATACCGAAGTAAAAGTACAACAGTGCAAAGTAAGATAAATTTAAACATAATTTTCATCTCTTTCAACTTTAACACTCCCAGAGGTCCCTATGTTAAAGTTGAAGCATACAAGGACAATAAATAACAACAACATTAATAAACTAATGAACAAGTTAAAAAAATTAACAACTAGCATCAGTAAAGGAGAAAGCAATGCTGGTTTGGACCTTCCTTATACTCAGATATATTTTTCAAATCAGACTTTTTGTCTCTTAGGAGACAAGTCAGTAAAGGAACAATGGACATACCTGAGAGAGAGATAGATAGATTGTTGTAGGGTAGAGTTAGACAAGTACAGACCTCAAATGTTAACCAAAACAGTCCATAAATGAGGATGGAAACTTCAAACCCTTGCTGCAATAAATGACAGTTTTTAGGGAAGTCATACAACAATCAAATAGTATCAAGGAAAACTTAAACCATAAACCCTCAGAAAATGGCACGTTCATACATAGAAGTAGCAACCTCAAAGAGCTGAGAAAGGGGCAAGGGAACTCAGCAAGTCATGGCTTGCTACATTAGGCTGAACAATGGTCACGACAAACTCAACAAGGGTCACTTTAAGCACCAGCAAGGACACACCCCAAAGTTCATACCTTAAAACAGTCACAGTGGACACCAACAAGGACACGACGCACTGAACATACCTGAGAAGTCACGGTAGGTACAGATCAGATCACAAAACAGTCACGGTAGCCCTAGCAATCCAAACATGATCATGGCTCAGCCTTTGCAGGCTGACAATGGTCACGGCTCAGGCTTTGTAGGGTCACAATGGTCACGGCCCAGCCTTAACAGGCTGCAAACAATCATGGCCCAGTCCTAGTAGCTACAAACAGTCACGACCTAGACTCAAAATGCTGCCAATGGTCACGACCCAGCCCTAACAATCCAACCATGGTCACGGCTCAGCCTTAACAGGGTCATAACAGTGACAGCCTAATACTAGCAGGTCAACAAGGGTTACGTGTGAGGTAGAGAGAGAAAGAGCAACACACCCTTAGACATCAAGAACAAGAGGGAAACAACCCCAGATCAAATATAGAGAGCATATGTCAGACCTTATCTTCCTTATGTCATAATGGGATCTATCACTTTAATTTATAGGCTTCAAATGTCTTCGAGAAGGGTCACCCTTGACACTTTAGGGTTAAACAAGACATCCTAGCTTTTAGGAGTCTTACCAAAATAAAACATAAAATAGTATTAAGTTGACTTAGGATATGGTATCAAGGTCAAGGCATTATAACAAGATAAAAAAATAAAGCTAAGTCATCATAACAAAGAGGGTCAAGGTACCACATTGAAGAGGGGACGTTAATACTAGAACCAACAAACACAAGTCCACAAGTCAACAAGAGGGGTCACAACAAAGTGGGAAGACAACCCCTTCACCCACAAGACCAAGGTGGGGAAACAACTCTTTTCTCCACAAGATCAAGGTGTCAAACTTTTATCTTCTCTCTCAAGGTATATAGTCCATAATTGTTCCATACAATAACTGGAAGTATTTATCATCACTGTATAAGGATAGTTCCAAACTGGATGATGTGATCCTCTGGTCCTCCTGACTGCTCCTAAAGGTCAAGTGTTAGTGACATCATCAAGGGGTGGCTAGTCCCTTGAGAAACAACCTAGCTTAACCATTTAGGAGAGGAGGACATCACACATCTTCATCTTGGTCAACTGACCAAGAATCTGCTTGGTCCCAAACCAGGAAGTCTCTGTCTCAACCTACAGGATCTTCTTGGTCCTCGTGAGCAAGAACTGTACGGTCCCAGACCAAAATACCCTAGAGACATATAGGGGCCCTAGCCACATGCTAGGGAATTTGCCATGGCGTCAACCTGTTTGGTCCCAAACCAAGAACCCCAGT
This sequence comes from Pseudotsuga menziesii, assembly GCA_001517045.1. Taxonomy (NCBI): domain Eukaryota; kingdom Viridiplantae; phylum Streptophyta; class Pinopsida; order Pinales; family Pinaceae; genus Pseudotsuga; species Pseudotsuga menziesii. The sequence continues at coordinate 363,104 of LPNX010317127.1, read as the reverse complement.
ACATTTTTGGGGGCCCTAGGGTACCTTCTAGGGACTTTCTCTACTTGGTTAACTGACTAAGAACCTTGGTTAACTGACTAAGAACCTTAGTTAACTGACTAGAGCGCCATCCTCCCTGAGAATGGGTGTCGTAGCTACACTACCTTTAACACTTATATGCATTGATTAGTCACAAAGGTGAATCGTTGTTTTTTGGTTAGATTATGCCTTTTAGTTTATTATTATTATTATTTATATATTTTATAGTCATTACATTGCCTCTCCCTTGAAATATGCTTTGTCCTCAAAGCATTTTATGGAAAAAGGCTATGTCTTCATTTTTGACCTACCATGCCTGCTCATAGTTCATAGTTCTTGAAGTTGTGAAGGTTGAAGACATGGATGATGGGACGATATGAGGGATGAAGTGCTGAGTAGAACTGGCAAATTGCAAAAAGGTTCTCACCATCTAATTCGATCCTCTTCGGAGTTGTGCATTTATAAGGTTCCCAAGACAAGCATTTTGTATTGCGATTCCCAAGTTGACTTCTATTTTGGGACCCAATTGTACTGGCATTAATATTCTTCAAAATATGGGTCAATTGCAATGTTCCCCCAAGTTTCCAGGACGTGGGAGCGGGGAAACGCACATTGGGGACGTGTGGAGACCACCCCCAAATTTTAGTGAAATTCGGGGGGGGGCGGGGGGACGTCCAGGTCTTAAAAAAAATTAATATTATAAATTATTAAATCCCAGCAATAACAATTCAATGATTCATCTCATGTAAACTACTAAAAGTAAATAATAAATAGTAAATACTAAGTCTATCATTGTGCAATGTAAATCAAAATATAGCAAATTAATAATACAAACACGTTATACAATTCATCATGATAATTTTCAAATTTGTCATTTGAATCTTGATATTCATATTTCTAATTTTAGTCATTGTAATTGAAAACTTGAATCAATGATATTGCATGCTAAAATAGTGAAATAGTAAATTACTAAAGACTAAGCCTAAAATAGAGACTAAACAACAATTAAAATTAAAATTTTGTTTTTTTAAACTGAAATTGGGAAAATCGTGGGGGGCATCTAGGAGCCCCTCGGTTTCTGGAGGGGGCGCGTGGGAGCCCCCCTTCACCGGAGCGCGTTGCAGAACAGGGGGACGCGCCCCCTTGTGATTTTCTGAGAGTTTCCTGATTTTGGGGACGCTGGGAAACGTTTCCCCAAGAGCCCCCGGGGCGCAGGGAGCGAGGGGGACGCGCCCCCGACCCTGGGGGGCGAGTCCCCGTGTAACACTGGTCAATTGTTGCCTTTATTTAGAGCAATGTTAATATGTTTATTGGTTACAGTGCAAACTATGTGATTAAGATGTCCATAAGGTGTCTTTGCAACATTATCTTATCATATTTTTGAATTTTCTCGACTCACCTTTGTTATTATATCTTTTTCTTACACTTGTATCACTTTATTGATTTTTGACTTTTTATTAGTCAAGGCACTCGAATTTGCTAGAGATTTTGCATCCGTTGTTGTACTTCAAGTTTTTGAGCCTCTATATGCTGTAATGTTCCATTATTGATAAATAGGGAATTGACTGAGGACATTTAATACCGGGAGCATATTAGAACAATTATTCGGTATTATTAAGTCATCGGTATAGTAAAGAGGGCCATCTGAGTTATTATCATAAAGCATGCAGAGCATGCAAGCTTTATTTCTTCAGTCTTAAGTCAAAGAGCAATTAGAATTGCATGCATGCAAAAAGTAAAGTGTAAACCCTAAAAGTGGCATGCAATCCCTAAAAGTACATGCTAAAGCTACATAAGAAGGGCCATTAAACCAAAAGGATCATCTATGATTATTAATGTCGATTTGGAGTTTTTGAGCAGCAGCATCGTGCAGCCGCCGCAGTTGGGGTTGAAGACGACGTCTTCAACTAACGAGGGTTCGGCAGTGCAATTATCTGCCCTAGTCTCTTTCAGGATAGACCATCCAGGTTTATCAGCAGAATTCATCGTATTCATCCATATCCAGCAATTCAGTATCCACCGGACGATTATTTGTAGGTTCATGTGTGCAACTGGGGATTTAGCTAGAAAACCCCAAGGTATTCACTGGGTCTTTGAATCCCAGTCTATCTTCTGCATGTCAACTTCATCTTCATCAACAGGGTCACTCTACTGCCTTGAGTGACTATCAGCCATCAGTTTGCTCATCCAGAGAAGTTATCAGCAGATCCAGGAGGCTGAGGGCGTGAGCACCAGATTGGGGAACCAATTCGCTACCAATTCGCTAGGGCACTTGGAGAGGTCAGAATCTCTGCATGCTCTGGTCATTCTCTCCGGTACGGGAAGATCTACATCCCGGAAAATTCTCAGTCCCATCAGGCACCTCCTTCACCAAAAACGTCACCTTTAGCTGAGGAGAGGGTTTCGTGCTGCCGAGCGGTAACACCGGAAATGAAGCATCATTATTTCATCAGTCCAGCTCTTTATGCATGCATCTTATCTCTGGAGTATCATGAGCTTGATTATCAGTGGTAAGTTTTGACCTTCTTTCTGTAAAATCTTTGCCCTAATTTAGCTATAATTTAGGGCCATTGTTCCGGCACCTTGCATGCAAATTTTATTACAGTATTCTTGCACATTGGGAGAGTACAAATAATCCCTAGAATAGTGAAACAGTAGAATATCAGTATTTGGGATATTACATATGCACAGTAGCTTTGTGGATTTGTTAATTTAACTCTGAATTCAGACATTCTCTTTTTGTGGTTTGTAAAGAATTTTGTTAGGGTTAATCTGATGCAAGTTATATTTAATATGAGTGTTGTTATGTTGAAAGAAAATATATAAGGTGCAAGAACATACAAAACCTTGAAGTCAAAACTGTTGAGATTATCCCCCATTATAAAAATATACTACATAGTATTTAGTATTTTGTCATGCACTACATACATACTACTTTTCAGCCTGAATATCAAACCAATGAGTGCATGTATTTTAATGGAAAATCAATACCACATGGGTGCCAATGTCAATAGGGTCCATCAAACCTATCGCACCTACTAGACTATCGCATTTTTCAGGAAAATGTCGAAGGGATGTGGGGGAACCCCCCAGGTCCTCAGGTATGCCCCTTCTGAATGGGCACTTCATCCTGTAGTCCTCATTTCACAAAGATGGGGAAATGCATGGGACATGTCCCCATGGGGTAGGGACAGGTTCCCATGCCACACCTTTTTTTCTTGATATATCTTTCACATGAAGTACTAGGAACAACCCAATTCCTTTAAGCTTGCCTCAAGACTTACAGAATACTAAGCAATTTCACCAGCAGATTAACAAGTCCCATTCTCTAGCATTTCAATGAAAACAGAAAAGGGAGAAGCAGGTAATGCATGATAGTGTCTGCTAGACGATATAACTATTTGAACAAAATCTATCAAGACAACACTAGATATATTGTTCTTCTGGAAAAAAATGGATAGTCGCTTTGGATGTAGCAATGAACTCAACCCACGAAGCAGTTCAACTTAAGAATTTTACAATCGAACAATCTATCTAAATTAAGCAAAATGATAATGCATTTCTGGTCATTCAAAACAAGACAAATATTGGTTAGAATAATACATAAATGACAAATGTTGTAATAAATATCCTAATATTACAGGAATTTAGTAAGATGGTATTATTGACATAAAGAAATTCCTAACCTAGAAACCCAAAGTCAAAGAATACTCAACTAATTACCAACCTGGAGATCAAACTCAACATCCAGGGGTATGGCCCCTTTGCTAAGAATATATCTTTGAAAAAGGACCAGAAACTTATCAAGCCTCCGTTTAGAAGAACCTCTATCAAAAAAGTGGCCACATGTCTGAAGAGCAGTTATCACCATCCGAATGCGAAAACAATCCTCTGGTGGATCCAGTGTGTCAAGCTGATTTAATCAAAACCAAGACATAAGTAGGATCCTTTTCAAGTAATAAAAACTTGCACATACGCCACTGTAACATAGAACCAAAGCAAATGCCAACACAAGCATAATATCCTATCAAAAACAAAGATCAATAACACTGCAATAGCAATCATCTCTAACACTATTCCAAAGGTAGTGTTAGTTATTGTTATCCACGAAATGTCAAGCACTGGCAAAATCATATAAAATATTTCTCAACTAAAGTAAACTTCAAAACCTAAAAGCAAGGACAACTTCTATATGCATACTAATATTTAATTTCCACAAAAAGGGATGGCATGCACCAGTCTTTTTCTATATGAGACTATAAGAGGTCATAAATACTGATCGCATTTATATTAGACATTTGTCCTTGTAATCATACTGCATGAAAACAAAGAAGATTTGGAGAACAAGCTCATTCAAATGATATCTCACAAGAGTTACGGAAGTTCTTATTTATGTGTATGAATGCATACAATACAATGGAATGCTTCACCATATCCTATGTTTCATTGCTTAGCATTTCCTAAGATACAATACTGAAAACGAAATCTTATTGCAATTAGTGTTAGAATACTTAATGCAATGTTTATTTTTTAAGACTTAGGTCATAGAAGGTCATTAGTGTTTAAATTATGAAGTGAGTGGTATAATAGTGTAATATTAGAACAAAGCTAGTGACTTCCCATCTCTCTCACACATGTGGAATATTGGTACACTTTGGTTGATGTGCTAGAGAGATGGTTATAAGAGTGTAATAGCCTTATGGAGTTGTTTATGGCCACATGTGATTCTAGAATGATGGTTGCACATATTTTGAGGGTGCATCGCCTAGAAGGCTAGAAGGTATTGTTTATTGATAGTCAAACCCTAAAGCATCCACCTTGTTCAAACATATCGACTATCTTTTCTTAAGGGGTACACCTTGGAGGAGTTGTTTATCATTTTTTGAGGTTATTTCTTGGTCAAATCACTCAACTCTCTAGAGGAGGTGCCCTACCTTAATGTCTCCGGGAAGGAGGGTTCTAACGGACGACGACCAGGAAACACAAATTCCGGGCGAAATCGTCGCTGTAATTTTTATGGCATCAATAATCTTGAGTTGTCTCCTCTTTTATCATCCAATGGTTGAGTGAAGAATTAGCATCTTATGCATCCTCTTTATAAATGACTTTCACTAGAGTTGGAAGCAATGCTAAGAAGCCTTTTCTCTTTCATATATTATTGTTTTTAATTTTAAAATTATATTAAACTATATAATGATTATGTATTTGTTTGATTTTCCTCCAAGATTCAATAGCTATGTTACACCGCCAAACTTCATCTCCATATAAAATAACTCAAACTTGTGTCTCAAAAGGAATGTATGTTTTTACAAAAACCATAAATCTATTAATTTATGGTTGTTTTCAAAGATCAAAATAAGTTTGTTAGAGAGGAAGAAGACCTTCCTCATCCTCTTTGGTGGCATTCTGTTATCTGGCACTTGATCTGCCCTCTGAAGACAAAATTGTTTATGTGGATCGCTTTAGCTAACACAATACCTATATGGGATTTCATTTCTAAAAAAATTAAGCTGGGCCTCGGAGATGTCCTTTGTGTAGAATTGAGGTAGAATCAGTCTCTCATTTATTTGTTCATTGTCCTTATTTTCAAAGTATGTGGCAGAATGTGTCTCAGATCAAAGGTTTTATTTTCAATTGGAATGGAAAGGATCTACAAGATGTTTTTTGGAATTGGCTTAATGATATATCATCTACAGGTCTTAAATATTTACCTGTGCTGTTAATCTGGGGTACTTGACTGGCCCATAATCTTGTTACTTTTGAGGGCAATTTGATTCCTCCTGAATTCTATGCTCTCAAAAGTATTGCCATTTTTTACTCTCTTCCAGAGCTGAAACAGCAAAAAAAAACCCACGCATGTCCCTGACGTGATAGTGGATATCTCTTATCATTGGTTCTTTTTTTATGCAATTTCCCAAGGAGATCCAGCTAGAGGAGGTGATGGTGGTGTCATTTTTTCTTCAAACTCTACTTGGACTAAATTCTCAGCAGCTGTGGGGTAGTGTTCAAATAACCGCGCGCAGAGTTATCGGCTTTGAAGATGATATTACTTCTTTCTCTATCCAAGGGAATCTACAGAATTCAAGTTTTGGGGGACTCGATGGTTGTTATTAAATGGATGAAAAGGAACAAATCTCCAAAAAACATTTTCCTCAAACCTTTGTATGAGGAAGTGGTCTGATTAGCAGCCTGTTTTCAGATGACTAGTTTCAGCCATGTTTTTAGAGAGAGGAATTGCATAGCGGATCAACTATCGAATCTGGGGTTGCAGTTTGGTGATGGTGTTTGGCAGAAATGGGAGTGCGTCAATGACACTACTATGGAGGATGACCCTGGTCCTATCGATTTCTTATCATCCTAAAGTCCTAGACTGGACTGAAAAGAACATTTTTTTTCTGGGAATTTCTTTTTTGTTATTTATTGGATCCCATTTTGGCAACAGTTTATGCTATACATGAAAGTATGCTTTCTTCTCCCGCTAGTGATATCAAAACAATACCAGATACAACACCATGTCTGGACCTAGCACCATCAAAACGCATTTTCCAAATGTTGCTTGGACGGAAAGGATGTGGTCTAGCTTCTTCCCAATAATTTGCCAACACCATAAAATTTCCAACATCTGTAACACGCATGGCTTCATCAAACAAATAATCAGGAGTTTCTACGTGTTCGATCATAGGTGGCTCATTCATTAGTTTAATCGATGCAGTTTTACTGATAGGGACCGTTGCATACATTAGATCTAATTGAATGCTACCTCCCAGTTTTACTGCCCATTCTCTAGACAGGAGCATACCCGAAACATCAAGAATATCAATGACCAAGACATTCATAGTTATCTCGACATCTGGATAAGTTACCAATTTCATCTTTAAGTTTTCAATCACTCCTTTAGACTCTACAGATCGTGAGTCCATGCCACAAACATTTCCAAATTGTCGGGTTGTGGTTAGCTCTAGCTGGTTCATCACCTTATATGGCATCACATTCACTTCAGCCCCAAAATATAGCATACAGTTATGAAGAATCAATTGGTTTATTTCTAGGGCAACATAGAAAGGAGGATACCCGTCTCCTTTGTTCGTTACACTTTGAATCACGATAGGGGTATCCTTTGTTACCTTGGGCATTGGTTTTGGTATCTTTGTTTTAGGTTGTATTCACAAACATCTTACAGACTTATTACTTATTGATGGTACCTTTAATAACTCTTGTAGTGACACAGGGATACTTAGCTTATTTAGGAATGGAGACATATCAATGTTCAAACCGAAGCGATTTGTCTTATCCTTCTTTTCTACTTCTAACCCTAAGAATTTCATGACCTGAGCTTTAACGAATGGGATTTTTACCAACTTCTCTAGTGATATCGAGACCATTAGATTTGATTGTTTACTTGCAAGGTCTATCTTCGTTGGTTCTTGGGACACCAGTTTGTCTTGAGGTGGATCTTGTAGTTGCCATAGGGTGATCCTATCTAGGATCGCAGAGGGAAAGGCAACTAAAGTCATGACCAACAATATCCAAGACCTCTGAAAGAACTCGAATGTCACATCGGTGAAAGATATCGGCACTTCGGACTTGGTGAAAATACTAAGCCCAAGGGGCGTCCCTATTACCAAGATCCCTAAAAATGAGGAAGGAAAGTAGATAGTGTTGAGTTATGGAGTAACTCAGGATGTCCTCCATGCAGAGTCCAGACTGCCTGGCATGGAGGCACTTACCAGCTCAGGCAGGAGGGTAGAGTGTGAGATGCACTCTGCCATATTTCACGCGTCCAGCAGTGGAGACATGCAGTGCATCTTGTCACTTTTGTCAGTTACATGCAAAAGTGCATGCATGCAAAGTGAAATTAGGGTTTTGGTGAGCTAATTTCAAGTTGACTTTAAAAAGGGCACTGGTGGTGCTTAAGTTATTATCTTTTGTGTGCATCATGAGATTAGAGCAACTGTGAGTAGCAGTTGACTAGAGGAGGATGTACCATCTGAGCTAGCTGGGGAGGTGTTCCAGAGGGATTGAGGTATCAGATTCTCAGAGGGATCGAGGAGATCCATCATCAAGGCAGTGGGAGAGAGAGTCTCCACTAAGCTTCTTCAGAGACTGAAGAACAGCAGCAACAACAGCAGAGTGACCAGATCGTGGAGGACGTGAGCAGCAACACGTCACACGTGTGGGAGGTGAGGGAGCTGCTGAGGGGGCAGAGAGAGCCCAGAGTTTTTGTGGGTTTTCCTCAGTGACTGAGGAAAGAATTTTTGTGATCAGTCAGAGTTAGACTAATATCAGCTCTGTTGAGTTGTGCCTCTGAGGAGTGAGGACAAAGTTGTACAGCTGGGGCACATTTTCAGTGCTGGGGATCATCTTTCTTACCTTCAAAGCCGAGCAGAGCAGAGCAGATAGCTGAGAGTGTATTCTTCAGAAAGATAGAGAGACAGAACAGTGTTCAGATGTTGACAAAGCAGAGTTGAGAATTCCAGCGTGAGGGTGTGCTACTGGGGCCCATTCTGTTGGGGCAACAGTTGCAATTACATGCAGATCTAGGGCTTTGGCCCTTCAAGTTCATCCATTTGCATCTAAATTCCTTCTGTATCTCTTCTATCTTTATTTATTTGCTCTAGGCTCGAGAAAGTAGAAAGCCCCACAATTAGCTGGTTTTTCCCCAATGGGGTTTCTAGGGTAAAATTTTGTGTCCTTTGTGATTTCCTAGTTGTTTAAGGATCTTCACGTGTTACAAGTTCTAAAGTATATTTCATATTGATTTAGTGAATATTGTAATCAATTTGATCATCCTAACTTCTCAGAGCGAGTGGAAACCTCTGAGAAAATTTCACATGGTATCAGAGCCTCGTTAGACGTTAGAGGAGGGAAATCACTTTCAAATCTGCAGAGAAGGTGACCAAATCTACCAGATCTAAAGAGTAGAGTTCAGATCTGTGATTGTAGAGGTCAGATCCATCAGATCTGAAGTGTTGGAGTCTAGATTTGAGATAGATCTAGCTGGCATTAGCAGGATAGAGACCAGATCTACCTAGATCCACAGTGCAGGTGTCAGATCTGATTATTGGGGTTTAGATCTAAGACAAATCTAGTGTGTTTCAGCAGGATAGTGATCAGATCTACCCAGATATTCAGTGCAGGGTTCAGATCTGAGTTGGTAGAGATCAGATCTATCAGCTGGGAAATAGATCTGAGATAGATCTTTTAGATCTTGGCATGTAAGGGCCAGATCTGAGTTGTTACTCATTTTTTGACAGGTTTTTTCTGATCCAGGTTGACCAGGGTGATGGCCAACAGTTTGCGTGTGGAGGATCGACTGGATGGGGCCTCAAACTTTAGTGCATGGAAGGCCAGAGTTGTGTTATTTCTGAAAGAAAGTGAGTTGTAAGACATTGTAGAGAGCACGGTTGCAAATCCCGTAACTATTCCTTCAGATGCTACAGCAAAGGCAGCTTATAAAGAGAAGAACATTAAGGCTCGAAGGATTCTTCTAGATGCTATTAAAGACCACGTCATCCCACACATCTCAGAAAAAAGCAATGCTTACAAGATGTGGGATGCTTTGATGAAGCTATACCAAAGCGCTAATGAAAATAGAAAGATGGTGCTTCATGAGAAACTGAGAAGCATCAAGATGGTCAAGGATGAGGAGATGGTCACCTATATGACTCGTATAAATTGTGTTAGAGACAAGTTGGTAGTTGTGGGGGAGAAAGTGGAGGATGGGGAGTTAGTTCGACAAGCCATGGTGTGACTAAATCATGGGAAGTATTTGTCGAATCTATTGTTGCCAGAAAAAACCTCCCCAAGTGGGATCGCCTGTGGGATGATTTCACACAAGAGGAGACCCAAAGAGGGTACATTCAGGGGTCTTCTTCGATAGCACCAGAAGAGGAAGATGTGGCTCTTGATGCAAAGGGCAAGCAGAAGATCAAGAGAGGTGAGCAGAAGAAAGACCTGAGTAAGGTTAGATGTTTTGCATGCAATGAGTACGGGCATTATGCAGATCAATGCCCTCATAAAAAGAAGAATAAGGAGAAGAAGGATGAGTACGTAGCAGCAGCTGAAGAGGTGGATGAGTTCACCAACAGATTTGAGAGGGAGTTCTCACTTACCTCTTTTGTTTAGGGACATGAGACTCAAGAGTGATCATCCTGAGGTGTAGAGTGATGAGAGATGGCTTGTAGACTGCAAGCACTGCAGTCATATGACTGGAATGCGAGAAGCATTCATATCCCTTCAGGATACTCCTGAGCAGACCTTCAGAGATTATGATGACACAGAGCATGTGATTCGAGGAGTAGGAAGAGTCAGGTTCCTACTAGATTGTGGGGAACTCTTAGAGGTAGTCAGGGTTCTTTGTATTCCAGGACTGAGAGTGAGCATACTCTCGGTATCATCTTTGGATGATGCAGGTTTCCCCCTCGGACAGTTCAGAGTAGGCTCTCATAGACTCCGGGTTGAATCAAATCATTAGATTGATAGATCAAAGAGGATCTGCCAACTGTGTCACCTTCAGGAAGCGGAAACTGAGTCACATTTTATCTTTAGATGCCTTGTCTACCATGAGATCAAAGGTCGCTTCTACTGTTTGTTTAGGGGCCTCCAAACTTTAGGCGCTTTCTTCAGGTACACAGATCAGAGATGCCTAGCGCTCTATATCCAGGAGGCCCTTAGATTTCATGCGCAGCTCCTCCAACCTCCCACCAGACCAGACACCACACAGCAAATCACAGCATTCTTCAGCAGGCTACCATCTTCTAGAGGCACCAAGAGATCTACTGACCTTGACATTGACCCAACCCCCAGATCAGTAAGGGATGGAGGTTCCCAACCCACGAAATCTCAACGGCAGCTCCGTACCAAACCCCCCTCCATGAGGCGCTCTGGACCCCACAGATCCTGCCATCATCGTTCTAGAGGGCGCCCTGCACCTACCAACTCCGGATCAGGGAAACAGACACTTCTGCAGTTCCCACAGTTCTCCTCGTTCAGCCTCGGATGTTAGGAGCACCAGACCCTCCTTGGTTACTCTGGCTCCTGGATCTTGCCCACCTGGGCTCTTTCGCCCCTAAGCACGGTTACAGGGTCAGAAATGGAGCAAGTGCTCTCCCATGCTACAGACTAGCTCGCCTCACACACCTTTACTTCTCTCTTCTCTCCATTTCACTTGTATTGTTATATTGTATTTTCTTTACGGAAGATCGGTTGATCCTCCCATATCCATAACATATCATTATAACAGAGAGTCCCGTTGACCTACCTTGTGGTCATTAGTGGACATTAATAAAATTATCTTATCGTATCTTATTATATGTAGTGTTTCAAAGACAGTTGATATTCACTTACCCCATGGGAGCTGACCCATTGTTGATGGGCCACGGGATTGATGGAGAGTATGTGGTGCAGGGAAGGCCTACTTCAGGTACAGTTGGGTGGTTGTTAGAGTCCTCGTCAGACTCTGTGATGGAGTTGGAGCAAGAAGCTCCCAGTTTGGATGACCCTTTGGACAGTCAGTCCACTAGGAAGAGATATGAGCGAGATACTCATTCGAGTACTAGCCAAAGATTGAGTTGGTATGAGATGATTGAGATGGACTTAGCTCAGGAGCGAGCTGAATCGTCTCAAGGCAGAGAGGTCAAGTACCAGTCAGTTGATCCACTTGATGAGAGCTTTAGAGGTTAGCTACAGTAGAGACTCAGAGGGAGTTTGAGCCCAGGATCAGTGATGTGGTTTGAGAGAGAGCAGGAGACTCCTCCCAAAACCACCAGGACGGAGGAGGATCAGAATACTACAGGTCAGAGGGCAGCAGAGGTAACATCTGAAGCATTTACTGCAGTAGCGAACTTGTTGGATCCGAGCATCAGTTGTGGTTAGACATCCCTCGTTAAGGGGGAGTGTTGAGTTATGGTGTAACTCAGGATGTCCTCCATTGAGACTACCTAGCATGGAGGCACTTATCAACTCAGGCAGGATTGTAGAGTGTGAGATGCACTCTACCGTATTTCATGGGCCCAGCAGTGGAGACATGCAGTGCATCTTGTCACTTTTTCCAGTTACATGCAAAAGTGCATGCATGCAAAGTGAAATTAGGGTTTTCGTGAGCTAATTTCAAGTTGACTTTAAAAAGGGCACTAGTGGTGCTTAAGTTATTATCTTTTGTGTGCATTAGGAGATCAGAGCAGCTGTGAGTAGCAGTTGACCAGAGGAGGACGTACCATCTGAGCTAGCTAGGGACGTGTTCTAGAGGGATTGAGGGATCAGATTCTCAGAGGGATTGAGGAGATCCATCATCAGGGCAGCGAGAGAGAGAGTCTCCACTGGGCTTCTTCAGAGACTGAAGAACAGCAACAGCAGCAGTAGCAGAGTGACCAGATCATGGAGGACGTGAGCAGCAACACGTCACACGTGTGGGACATGAGGGAGCTACTGCACAGTTGCTGAGGGGGCAGAGAGAGCCCAGAGTTTTTGTGGGTTTTCCTTAGTGACTGAGGAAAGACTTTATGTGATCAGTCAAAGTCAGACTGATATCATATCTGTTGAGTTGTGCCTCTGAGGAGTGAGGACGCAGTTGTACAGCTGGCGCACGTTTTCAGTGTTGGGGATCATCTTTCTTACCTTCAGAGTCGAGCAGAGCAGAGCGGATAGTTGAGAGTGTATTCTTCAGAAAGATAGAGAGACGGAACAGTGTTCAGAGATTAACAAAGCAGAGTTGAGAATTCCAGCATGAGGGTGTGTTGCTGGGGGTGCATTCTGCTGAGGCAGCAGTTGCAGCTGCATGCAGATCTAGGGCTTTGGCCCTTTAGGTTCATCCATTTGGATCTAAACTCCTTCTGTATCTCTTCTATCTTTATTTAAGCATCAATATGCATATAATATAGGCATAGGTCACCATAATCATCATAGCACAACAAGTCCAAGGTGTTAGTATACATCAGAGAGAAAAATCCTACCAAAGAGCCATCTACCTGATCTCACCATATACATGTCTCTATCTCATATGCCCATCTGTAAACTGTGTACCATGTCTGATGCTCTACTCGAATGAACTAGGTCACCACTGAAGTCATCTCAAAGGACAAGGAGATCTCAGTCCTAGCAAAGAAATATTTGTATCTGCTACCAAACATAGGCTCTAAATGGCTCATGCTGTAATGATGATCCATGTTGTTTCCCCATTTGACTGCCTGACTCAGAAAAATAAAGAGATCAATATGCATGATGGTAGCCCAGCTAAAATATATGTGATAAGATGAATCTTGTAGTCCTGTTGAATATCTGAACTTCTCAAAGCGAATGGAGACCTCTAAGAAATTTTAATACCCGTTTCCCCTTTTCTCCAAGAGATCACAATGTCATGGTCAAACAAGTCAATTCATTTTAAGCCTAGGTTTGTTTTATCCACCTCACTTAGCTTAGCATGATGGTCAATTTTGTAAGTAAGCATATGTTAAGGACTTCATGAAGGGCCTATGCAACTACTCTCTGTAATGTCCTCTTCCTTTTAGGCCTTGAGGCCCATACCGCTAACCTATGTGATTCCTGTGGGTTCGAGCGGTTACTGATAGCTAGGGAATCAGATCAGGACTGATGCCATCCATAGAAGATCTAGGGCATCCTCACTGGGTCAAGAAGGACCACCTGGGCCAAAGGCCACCTTCATGCATGACCATGCTCCATGCATGACCATGCTCTTTTAGGTCTCCATCCGCATGCATGCAAGTCAACGGCAAATTAGAAGATAAAGTGACCTAATTAGGTCAAAGATTAGGTTTTGCGCAGTTGAACTTTATAAATAGATGGTAAAGCAAGAGGAGACCTCACTTATGATTATTATTATTTTGGGAGCACTTGGATAGCAGCACAGCGTGCAGCACAACATTTGGGGTTGGAGACCGAGTCTTCAGCTAACAGGATTTCGGCAGTGAAACATCTGTCCTAGTCTTATTACGGGTAAGCCATACTGGTTCACCACTTGTTCTTCAGTTCATTCATCAGTTATATAGCACAAGGTATAGATTGTTGCAGTGGCACGGTGCAGCCGTAAGAGGGGGTTTTCAGCCAAAAAGCCCTAATCAGCTGTAGGGCCTCCAGCTCTCAGTTTCCTTCAGAAACTCAAGCACCAATCTTATCACCAGCTACATACTCCGGCACTCCGCGATTATCAGCGCCATCTGAGCTCATCCGAAGGAGTTATCAGCATTTCCGGACCACCAGGGGCGTGAGCAGCTGCCTCAGAGAACCAAGACGCTATCCTACTTAGAGGGTTTAGAACTACAGTATATTCCAGCCAATCTCTCCAGCACAGCAAGGCTATTAGCCCTGCAAATCGGCGGATCCATCGGACAACTCCTTCCTTGAGGGCGTCACCTTTTTCTCTGGTTGGGCGTATTGCTTCTGGGGCATTCACCAGAGGCAGGAGAGATCAGTTCCTCTCCGATCCAGTTCTCAGTGCTTGCAGACTTTATCTGAAGCAATCCAGCTCGTTATCAGTGGTAAGTGTGCATTCTATCTCACAAACCCTAACCCTAATTTTTCCTACAAAATAGGGATTTTTGCCTGGCAATTTGTAAGCCCAATTGTATCCGCACAATTGTTTAGAAATAGAGAATATCGGGATTTGGGATATTACACTCTCACACAAGTCTGATTTTCATTGAATTGTTGTCAATCGCCATTGTGTAATATCCCAAATACTGATATTCTCTAATGTTCTATGATAGTGCTGACTCGCACACTCAATCTCATACAAATTTGCAAAATAATTGTGCATGCAAACTCGCCATGCAAAAATGCCCTAAAATATAGCTAAATTAGGGTTAGGGTTTTGCAGAGAGAAATTAACACTTACCACTGATATTCTGGCTGATAATGACTCCAGAGATAGTTGCATGCATAAGGATCCGGATGGGTGGTCTAAGAATGCTCTTTTTCTCTGGTGTTACCGCCCCGTAGTACCGTAAAAACCCTCCAGATTTGAAGGTGACGTTTTTGTAGGAGGAGAGGTCCGTTCGGGCTAAAACTTTCTGAGCTTGTCCGTCTGCTGATGCCGAAGAGATGGCCTAGCACATGCGGAGGTTTGGCTTCCTCTAAGTGCCCTAGCGAATTGATTAGCAGTTCTGTTGCTCACGCCCCCAACTGATCTGTTTGGTTGATAGCTACTCCAGGTGAGCAAACTGATGGCTGATAATCACTACATACCATAGGATAGTCCTTCTGAGAAAGAGGAAGCTAACATGCGGAGGAAAGGCTGGGCTTTGTGGTCCTAGCGAATCCTTTTGTGTTTTCCCTGCTACTTCTGGCTGCAAAACGTGGATCTGCTAATAACCCTTCGGAATGTGCTGGATCCCCGAATATTGTAGTATATGATGGATGCAATGGATAAACCTGGATGATCTATCCCAATAAGAGACTAGGGCAGATATTTCACTGCCAAACCCTCGCTAGCTGAAGACACCGTCTCCAACCCCAATTGTCGCAGCTGCACGTTGTGTTGCTGCTCGAAACTCCAAAATCAATCAACAATAACAATAGATATTTCCTTTAGTCCCATAACCCTTCTTAAATAGATCTTCATATGTTTTTAGGGTTTGCATGTCACTTTTAGGGTTTATGCTTCACTTTTGCATGCATGCAATTCTAATTTGATGTTGACTTTAACACTGACTAAACAAGGCTTGCATGCTCCGCATGCTTTAGGATATGAACTCTGATGGCCTTCTTTCTACACTGATGACTTAATAATACTGAATTGATGTACATTTCTGCTCCTAGTGCTATTACTCCTCAGTTATTCCCTTTTTATAAAAAACGAAACATTACACATTGCTTATGTTACAAATGCTTTAGTTGGCTAATAATATAGATAAGAAAGCATCATTCATCCCTTGTGCATTCAGGATCTCTCAGATAGCAGCGCAGTCACCATTTTGACCACTTTTAAAATGGTCAACCCAGTTTGACCAGTCAAAATATAGGTCTCAGGGTGGACTTGACTAAAGTGGTTCGAGATTGTGTTTTTGGTACCCATGGACCTCCATTACATTGTTCCATGCTTCAGTTGATGATTATTGGCCATAGCTCATGAGGATTTTATTTATTATTATTTATTATTGGCCATATTACTATTTTTGGAGATGGATGGGCTCACAAATGACTATACAGGTGGATCCATGGGGGGTTAGTAGTCACCCTTAGTGAATTTGAGGTCTTTGATCTCATTTATGCACTCAAATTGTTGATTTGGGCAAAGGAAAGTGGTTTTATGGACAAATTTATAAGGCAGAATTATTTATCAGCAATCAATTAAAAATAAAGTGACTGACTATAGCCAAGAAATCAATTTGGCTAATGTGGGGTAAAGTTATGACTTGAGGTGATTTATTATGTTATGTTGGGCCTCTAGACATCATATTATTATGTTGATATTACTTGTTGGGGTCCACACTTTATTTTCCCTCACTAGGGAGAGCAACTTCATCATTGTGGGCACTTATGTTGTGTCATGATCAGATTTTTATGTTGTACTTGGGGTGCCTTAGGGAGACTTAGACCCCTAGGTGGACCCCATTTGCTCATGCGTATGTTATAATTTGTACCTATCACTTGTACTTGGGTGCACTAGGGAAATTCACCCCCCTTCTATAGCTCATGTGATGTATTATTGAGAGTTGATCTCAACCGTGGATTGCTAATTTTAATGATTAAATCCCAGCTATTGATATAATCATTCTAGAGATTGTGTTTTGAGAGCTCTATATATTTAATAGCTCTCTCATTGAAAAGGACTTTTGGCTCTTGAGAAACTAATAGAGAGAAATTTTTGCAGCAGAAAACTTGTGTCTCTTGTTGTGAATGATCAAGATAGTGATTGCATGTTATCTTTCCCTTGCACTAGAGAAATTTGGTGGTAATTCTCAGCATTTGTGTGGCTATTTAAAATTGCAGATGGGCAGAGAATTTGTGGGGGTGCACTAGTGGAAATCTCCCTCTTGCTCTTTCTCAAATCGTTTAATAGGGAGTATATTTGTATCTTAGCATCAATTTATGCCTCTACATACCTTTGTATGTGACTGTGCTCTTCTTTAGAAAATCAAACTAACATTGTGATGTTTGCTTAGCAGGGAGGGGCACACTTGGCCACTTGGGCATTATGGAATGAAGTTAAAACTCCATCAAATTTCTTTCGGTTGATCTCTGTGGGGATAAATTATCACTACATCAGCATTTTCTTCAAGAACCAAGTAAGAATATTAGTTTTCTCTCCTGTTTTATTTCCATTCCAATAGTCAGCTTAAATAAACTACAAGTTAAAACCCACTCATAAATTTGAGCAAGCTATTGACTTAGAATTAGTAAAATCCGGCATTTGGGTATTTTTAGTCTCTGAGTGTTGATTTCCATTACCTCTTGACACCATTTACCCTAGGATTTGGCACTAACCTGCTTAAGGGTGTATCCCCTTTGCTTGGTGGTCTGGTTCTTGGTGTGTGTGGCTTGTTTTGGCTGCTTGTGCTTGTGTCTTTGAACTATCTTTCTTATAAGCAGCATGATTGAAGTGTTAGGACAGCCTCTAAATCGTTGTTAAATCTACCTTTTGGGTCATTTTCATATTGCTAAGTCATAATCCCCTATGGTAGAAATTTATGCATTTACAATCTGATTTTTGCACTTCTATATCTCTCATTTGTCTCAAGTTCCCTCGGTAACATTTATTTGAGATCTAGGATCAAATCTCCAAGATGTCCTCGTTTGTTTTATAGTTGCTATCTTTATAGTTGTCTTGGCCTTTTGAGTCTTTCCGCAAGGAAAGATAAGGGCCTCCCCCTTTGCATTCTTATATAGTTGGCATAAAGTGACAAGAACGCTATCCGACGTGACAACCTTCTCATATGTGGTGGGTAGGGTCCTTAGCGGATACAGATACGAGGTGAAACGGATACGACAAATTTTCAAAAAAGCCAGATATGATATAGGGGAAAAACAACGTATATATATATATATATATATCATCTCCATCAGTGTCATCATAAATTTTATCATTGTACATCATCATCATCAACTAACACTACCATCTAATATCATTAATAATACATGTAACATGATACTATCAAAACTTCTAAGTTTAATTAGTATCATTTGAATCCTCACGCTCAGAGTCAAAGTCATCATCTATGTCCTCAACAAAGGTAGACCAAAAATAGAGATCTTGAGCCTGGCTTGATTCCCCTAGGCCTGAAGGTACCTATCCAACACCAATGTTCACATCGCTGGCTACGGAAGTCGGTTCAACTCCATCCAAGACAGAAGAGTTCAACAATCAATACCACCAACATCAAGGTACATAGAGGGTCGATATGCTTGATTAAATACCAATCCCTTACCCTCATATATGATAGAATCCAGTGGAAACGTTGCAATCCTGAAATCCTAAAAACTATTAAGTTTATTAAATTCTGAATGGGATAAAAAATTCTACTTTTTGCATATGAAGTCCTAAAACAATTAATGATAATGTTAAAAATTTAAGTAAAAGGATAGAAAACGAAATATAAGGAGAATGTCACTTTTACTTTATGAATTTAATTCCATTTAATATTCTTTATAGCTTCCATGTAGAGGTCATGGACCCTTCAAGGTTTCCACGTAGCCCAAGATAACAATTAAAAAATCGATTTCAGGAACTAAAAACCGTTAGAAACATGGCCCTCTCTCTGATACGTTTCACAATTTCCCTGAAACATATTACCTCTAGGCTGAAACGTATCCAAAACCCTTAAAACCTATCCGTACCAATCTGATACGTATCAGTGATGTTTCAAGGCCGTATCCCCTCCATTTCAGGATCCGAAACTGGGAATGGCGTTTCACGAAGGCTACTGGGACGTTTCTGGTAACTTAGGATAAATCCAGAAATTAAAATCTCATATGAAAAATTTGTGACTTTTGGCGAAGTTGATGTCTAGCTGCAAATTCGTTCATAACTTAGGCTATGGGCAATGAAATCAAATTCCGTTGAAGACCCATTTGAGCTATAGAAGAGATCTTTCCATCGGTATATGGAGTTTGTTCTGTATTATCCCAAGGAGTGCAAAAATGTTTGCTAAAACTCAAGGTGCACACAACCTTCATGGGTCAAATACCTACAAAGATTCAATTAACGATATCTCTCAAACCAGGAAGCAAAACGAAATTTCGTGAAATACACATTTGAGTTGACAAAAAACCTTTTTCGATAAGCTATGTAAACCCTCTAAAAATCCCTGTAGAGGTTCCAACATCTATCTAACATTTGCAGAGGAGGGCCGACTTCCAATATGCCCATCATTATGCTTCTATGGAAACAATACCGTCGTGGGTAGGTTGAGAAACGGATGGAATGAGGTCACCCAAGCTTCAATATGCATGCAAAAAAAAATTAAGTTGTGCCATGAGTGTATGAAAATGAAATAATACTCAATGTGATCAGTTGAGTGCAGAGAGCCAACAACATGGGTTATTGTAAAGATCATGGAACCTCTTTCTGCAGCATAGAAACCCAACAAAATTTCTGAAAATGTTGGAGACCAATGGGTGTAGTGAAATCCATGTATGATGCTCCTGCAATGCTGAACGAAGATCTGAGGGTAGAAAAACCATGCAGTGCTTGTGGACCAACTATGATGCTTACAGCGTATGGCCCAGCAAATGGACTCCAAGAGTGCCAAAAGGAGGTTGGATATTGCTGCAAATCTTTGAACCAGAACTATGCTTCAAACCCTCGTTCCCATGGAGTGGTTACTTGCTCTGCTACGAATGATCCATAAATTGAGGATTGAGATCCAGAAGGCTTGAATTCCAAGAGAAGAAGAGAGAAAACATGCAAATCTACCTTGAAATTAATAAGAAGAACAATGATGAAAATGGATAAATGAAATACACAATGAAAACATAAAAGAGAGTTGGAGAAGAAGGATTCTCTTCATACGAACCATTACATGAAATGAGGTCAATTTTAGGACCTCTTCTTCACAATTTTAACTCTCGCTCTACGAGCTTTTTATAAGGTGTCTTGTTGACCATGTCAACTTTGATTACTTGACTCCATAAATTACAGGTCCATCATGTTCCCTTTTACATTTAATAAAAATATGGCTTTATGACTTTTACAACCAAACTAGACTATATGCCACCCTAAGATTCGGATCATGATAGCTGCATACAACCCCTAGGGATAACCCCGAAACTAGAAAAGCATCAGTCCGGACAGAGAAGCATCCAACAATGACAAGGTCGGTTGCCTATAGTTATTAGGTAGATCTGCTTGTGTAGATTTGCCTGATAACAAGACTCCACTCCAAGGAAAAATAAATCTATGATTGGTCACCTCTCAAAGAGATAATGATAGCTATTTAGAAATCTGAATCAGGATAAAACACAATACAAACAGTAAAACTGAGTTTATTTCAGCTTCACAAGTTCTCATCACAACACATGTTTAGAAACTAGACTGTGTGCTACAATTAATGTAGATCTGATGTCTATTCTCACATGTTCCCAACAAGAGCCCTCTCCAAGGAAAACGTAATGTATGATTGTAATACATATAGAGGAACCTGCATCAGGACAAAATACAATACAAACTCTAAAACTGAATCTATTTCAGCTTTATAAATTCTCATCACATCACGCTTTCAGAAATTAAACTGTGCTTAAGGATTGACAATTTTGACAATGTAATTTACCAATTATAACAATTGAACGAGACCTTTATGAAACAAAATTATCACATGTGTATTTCAATTGAAAAAAGGATTGTATTGTAAGCCTACCTCTGCAGTACCATGTCCAAAGAAAAGAACCAAATAAAGAGTATCAAAGATCACAGATGAATCAACAAGACGATAATTGTATAGCTCTCCTAGAAAGCGCATATGTGCTATACGCCGCTGCTGCATTCCATAGTCATTCAACTCAAGTCCTAGCCTGATTTCCTCCAAAACCTGCAATATAATAATAATTAGTTATGCAGAAAAATATAAATTTAGCCCCAAACCCAAGTGGGAAACAAATACAATTAACCATGCCAAAATAGTGTGTTGTGTATACATTTGCATACTAGCATAAACTCATCAGCCATGTCATGTTGTCCTATAGTATTAATTCAATACAATATATAGCCTGTAAAGATAGGACTTTAAAAGGCAAGTTACTCATTTTGAAAATAAGTTCTTATTGAATAAATTAAGTTTTTCTTTGAATATACAAGAAAAGTTTTCCGTATGATGAGCAACCAAAGAAATATAAGGCCATGAAGATGCACGAATACTTCTAACAATAAGTGACTCACTACAAAGAGTTCTTGCAGGAATCTCATGTCCAAGACATAAAAGTAAACCACAATCTAAAATAAACTTCGGGTTCAAGCCAAACTTAAAGCAATCATTAGTGCTATTTATATTGTTCTAGCATATTATAAAGATAAATTAAGATTTCAAATAAAATACGTTCTGGTAAATATAGAAGAAAGCCAATTTGTTACAGCGAAAAAAAGGATGTTAGCACAATGCCTAGAAGACCTTACAAAAATGTGTTCTGATGTTTGAACACATAAAGACAGCATGCACATTTTCAAGCAAATCCAAAGTTAAAAAATTCCCTCCTTTAATAAACACTTTCTTTCATGATTATTCACATTATAATGTTACAAATCAAGCAGGAAGAGCTATCAAATGCAAAACAAACCAAGCAGGAATAACTATCAAAACAAAGTACAAGCTAACCCTTATGTTCCCTTTCACCACCACCAACCCCTTCCAAAAAAAAGATATGCCACAGTGTGGATATGGCAAATAGAATATCGATATATACATTTTTTCTAAGGAAAACTTTCTAAGACCCTGAATATGCAAATGGAGGGCAGCTCAACCGCCAGCCATAATAGCAGATGGTAACATCATGGGCCTTGACCAGATTGAACCTATGAAATATGGCCTCCCCATTGGCAACATGCTTTTGGTGGATGGTTCAGCCAATTGAGCTAACCCTTGAGGCATATTAGAATGAAAGACATGGAGGTGGGCTTTGATCCACTTGTATGTGCACTTAAAATTTGAAGGACACAGGGGTGGGGTCTGATCCACTTATGTGTGCATGGGTCACAAGATCATTTAATATAATCTCTTTGGGTGCAGTCACAAGTTCAACCACTACCTCAAGGTGACCCCATGGCTCCAAGAAAAGCCCTCATGGAAATTAAATGTTGCCACTGATGGAAAAACTCCATGCTCCCCACCAATGGATTCAACCCCTTTGGACAAGTACCAATACATACATAGATACATACATAAATAAATAGAGTATGTACACATTCAGTATATAAACACACCAAACTAGTATGGTTCCATGTTAAAATAATTGACCCAACTTAATACTCAATGTATACAAGTCACAATAAATTTTTTCTATCCATTTATGTTGTTCAGTTGACATTGTTTTTTGTTGTACGAGGTATTGAAGACTTTTATGGCATGTTCTTATCAAGATTTTGCTCCCTAGAAAGTATTGTCGCCATTTTGCTAGAGCATGTATAATGGCAAGCATTTCCTTATCATATGTGGACTTCAGACTCTCTCTCTTATTGAGCTTTCAGCTTTCAAATGTTATTGGATAACCTTCTTGCATCAAGATTGCTCCTATCCCGAATCCTGAAGCATCTCACTCAACCACAAAGGGTTTTGTGAAATCTGGTGTTGCTAATACTAGTGTTGATGACATAATGTTTTTCAATGCTTCAAAACATTTTTCGTCTTCATCATTCCATCTAAATGAATTTTTCTGCAATAAATTTGTTAGAGGGGCAATCCTATCGGGCGTAATTCTTCACAAATCTTCGATAGTATCCTGTCAAACCAAGAAATCCTCTTAATTTCGAGACGTTAACTGGTTTGGGCCAACCAGTGATTTCCCTGATCTTACTTGGATCAACTTTGACTCCTTCCTTCAATATTATAAGGCCAAAATAGTCCACTTCTTCTTTTCCAAAACTGCATTGACATTTTTGCAAAAAATTGATGTTCTTGCAAGATGGTGAGTACTTGATCCAAGTGTCAGATATGCTCTCTCCAAGTTTTTATATATATGAGGATATCATCAAAAAATACTAATACAAACTTTCACAAATATGGCTGGAAAAATTCGTTCATTTCGGATTGAAAAGTGGCGGGAGCGTTAGTTAATCCAAAGGGCATTACCTTGAAATCATAATGGCCCTCATGAAAACAGAAAGCAACTTTTACTACGCCTTCTAGTCTAACCCTGATTTGATAATACCTTGATCTCAAGTCTAGTTTTGAGAAATACCTAGCTACAAGAAGTTCATCCAACATCTCATCGATGAATGGAATGTGGAATTTATTCATGATTGTTATCTTGTGCAAACCTCTGTAATCTATGCACAACCTGAAGGATCCATCCTTCTTCCGAACTAGCACTATTGGAGTTGCATAAGGGCTTCTGCTCTTTGAAACGACACCACATTTTAACAAATCTTGGGTTAACCTTTCGATCTTTGTTTTATGGTGATGTGGATATCTGTATGGTTTGATATTGACAACTTTTGCCCTTGGTTCTACTTCAATTATGTGCTCAATCTTCCTCTATGGTGGGAGCTCCATCGAAAGCTCTTGGGACACCTTATGGCGTTTTTAGATTAGCTCTTGTATTTCTGATGGTTTGTAGTCATCTCTTTCACATGTTAGCAACTCCATCTCTTGACAATGAATTATGTAAGCAGGTGCTCCTTTTCAAATTAGCCTTTCCATCTAATGTGATGTAACCAATTGATTTTGGGTTGGTTGGAAACCATACAATTTGTACTTTTTTCCTATCCATTTGAACTTGATGAAGTGCTCTTGATGGTTAGCAGAGTAAGTACCCGATGTTTGCAACCATTCGATTCCCAATACAACTTCTCCTCCTCCAAGAGGTACTACAAAGAAGTCGGATTCTAGGTTATACTCTTGCATTTGTAATTTAACCTTGTGACATTTTCCCACATTTCAATCTTTTTTCCATCTTCTACCATAACCTTCATGTTAGGCACTAGGAAAACGAATAAGTTGAATATCTTAGCAAGATTAACATTAAAAAATTTATGGGTACTACCAGTATCTATAAGAATCGAGACATTGTTGTTTTTGGTATGTTCCTTCAGCTTCAGTGTTGTGGTTGGGATATCCCTGTAATGGTGGCTAAAGATATGTTTGGTGTATCATCTTCTAGCTCTGAGTGGCATTCATGTTGATTTCCCATATCATCCTCACTTGATTCTTCTCTTTCCGAATCTTTTTCTTCTTCTTCAACTTCGCATGCATACAACTTTTGGGGGTTGCTCCTTTGCAAACATCTATGCTTAGGATCCCATTTTTCTCCACAATATTTTCACTTTCCTTCCTTCATCCTCTAGGCTTCCAAACTAGGTTTTGTTCCTTCCCTTAGATGCAGAGGCGTATATATTGAAGTTCGCATATTCGTTGGTTGGGGAGGCTTCCTCTTGGAGTAGTTTTTGTCGGAACTAATCTGAGCAGATCTTTTGAACTTGTTCTCAATGATCTTGGCCTTACGCCGTGCCTTCTCCATGGTAGAAATGTTATGTGATTCTAACTCATCTCGAATGTGCGCTTTCAGTCCATGTATGTATGTTTGTAGTCGTTGTTCATCGGTTAGCTCTAGAATTCGGGTTTCCAAAGCTTCCCATTAACATGTGTACTCATCTACACTGCCTTTCTGCTGCAATCTAGTGATCTTGGCAAAGAAGTCTCTCTCGGTTATGCCTTGAAACCTTTTAAGAAGATCGTTCTTAAAGTTATTCCAACTAAAGGAAGAGACCCTAGTTGTAGTCTTCCACCACATGTACCAATTGTATGCATTCCCCTCCAATTGCATGGCAGCATATCTAATCTTCTCACTATTGTAGTGTATGTTATGGATGTCAAAGTATTCTTCTGCTTTATTGACCCATGTGATACATTGTTTTTCGTCACCATCATATTTGGGTAATTCTAGTTTTACCCTTATCTAGTATCCATGTGTTGCGAGGATTGATAATGATGGAATGTTAAAGAAAGGTACTCCATGGGGTGGCGTCGTCTCTTGATGTTCTGGCGTTTTGGGTGTGCTTGGATGAGGTGTATTGAAGGGATCTAATGGTGGGTTATGGCTAGGTGGGGGGACTGAAGTATATGCAGTGGTAATTTGGGCAAGACACTGTTGAGATACTCTTGAGTTTTCTTTTGACCTGCCTTCAACGCACTAATTCCTTGCTCTATGTCTGCCTTGATCCCTGTGACGATTGGTGTTAATGCATTATTATTTTTGTCGATTTCCGCCTTGAGCTCTACATATTTTTTGTTGACTTTTTTCGTCCAATTGGTCCAATCTAGCGTTAACATCCCCCATTCTGGTGATATGTGGAATTCTCTCTACGTTGCATCTCGATTTATTTTTATTGGTTGTCCGTATCCAACTAGCCATGATTTTTTCCTCTTTTTTTAGTAATAATTAATAATTATTATTATTATTATTAATTTGTAAAAAAATATGGTGAGAAATAACAGTTGGGAAAAAAATAGAAATAAATATTATAATAAATAATAATAATTAAATTAATATTAAAAAAAGGCAAGGTTTATGGGAGGTAGGGTTTTTGAACGTGAAGGAAGGGATGAATGGGGAATGTAGAGAGGTGGGACAATAGGAACACGGGGGATGCTAGGGTGACTGGAGGGTGAAAGATAACGCGTAGGGATGGAAGCTGGTGGGGAACGGAGATGAATAAAGAAGGGGAGTCAAATGGAGGGGGCACAGTAGATAAGGGAAGTGGAAGTGAACGCATAGGCCTTTGGCTGGAAGGAGAGTGCGTGGAGGAGGCGAAAGGGGACAGGGGTAGCAGTGGCACGGAGGAGGGTGGGAATAGAAGCGGCGCGAAGGAGGACGATGGATGGAGATGGAAGCGTTGGCACAGGTGTGTGGGGAAGGGAAAGAGGAAGAGGGGAATCGCATGAGTGGTAGCATGGAGTGGTGGCGATGGGGATCGTGAAGTGTATGGAAGAGAGGGCGCGGGGAAGAGCAGAGGAGGGGCATGGGCAAGAGCAGAGAGGAAGGGCGCAGGGTTGAGCAGCAAAGAGGGCGTAGGTAAGATGGAGTGGACAAACGATCTGGACCTTTGATGACGGCGACTGTGCAGCAGGCGTCAACCTACTCTGATACCAGTGAAATGAAAAACTCTGCGTGAAGAAAAAACTTGACTAAAATAAATAATATTTTTTATAAATTTTGATTGATGATTAATTACAATAGAAATCCCACATATATATGTTTTTATCGGGTGTATGAGTATGACTTTTCATTAAGTCATACTCTTTGATGACTAATTGAAATTTATTATACGATTTCAGTTTTAATTATTATTATATTTTTATTTATTTATTATTTATTTTTCTATATTTATTTAATTATTTATATATAACACTAAATAACAAGGGCACACACCCCACGAGAGTTGTTACACCCTCTAGCAATGCACGAAGATTTGTGTGGCGAAACTAAAAGACCATGATATCATGCAGTTGTAGATGGATGTCACTTTAAAAGCTCTTCCTACATATGTTGAGGCATGTTCTTCTATTAAGGAACAAGTTTTGAGGAATTTCATGCTTCCAAAGGAAAAGTTACATATTTCAAGGCATTTCCCACCACGCGGGGTCATCTCACATTACACGAGGCATTTCTACATATTTGGCGGCATGTTCATCATCTAGTGGTCTTTATAAAGCAATGTGGAACAATGTTATCAGAACCAGTCCGATCATCGAACCGACAGAGCCCAAAATGTGAACTGTACCGAAAACCAGACCGAAACCGAAGAAACCGAACTAAAAAAAAAGGGTAAAAAAACCGGTAGACTTAAAAACACAAAATATTGATATTTTGTAAAAAAAATCTATATATTAATGTGCATCACTGCATACATATGAATCCAAACCATTAATACACAAATACGCAAAGTTTCTCATATATATAGCAAGTATAGGCGCATATAACCAAAATTGCACCGAGTGCAATACATCACTAAAGTAATTTTAAAAAAACGCTTGAAGAAGATCCAAAAAACAACTGCAACTCTGCTCCAAAATTGCCCAAGAAACTTTGCTCTCAAGAACTCCAAAGAGATGGAATGAATAGTGTGAAGATAAAAGAGGGTGGGGAGGGTCTTTAAATAACACCACAATGGGATTAGGGTTAGTTTAGGGATTTTTTTTTAATTTGAGACCCATGGGCCCTTTAACGGCTGTCATACGCCACAGTACAGACCGACCGGTTTCATACAGAACCAGTCAAAACTGGTCGGTTCGGCAGTTTTGTCTCGGTTCTGTACAGAACCGGACAGTTCGGGGTAGTTCTCTGTGATAAAGAATGTTGGGGTTGGTCTGGTCCTTTCCAGAGGTGTTTACAAGATCTATTAAACAAACAGATCCACACTCATCATGTACCCTTTTCAGACCTGCTAGAGGTGCATTCTCTAAATCTGTACTAGGGCATATGTGTTTGATGTTCAGATAAGATTACATGAAGGTGGACAGCCACACAGCCTCAATAAACAGGCTTGTTTCAAAGCATATTGACAGCAGCATGTAATACGTTTTTCAGATCTGTATACAGTGACACTGAAGCTTGTGACAAGGCTGTTGTTCCTTGAGATCTGTAGTTTGTGGAAGAAGTTGCCAGTTGGATGAAAATTGTAAGGTACTCTAGCAGTGAAAGCAACAGCAAGCAGCCCTTCAGATCCGAAGGTTGCCATCTCAGGACGTCCTCCACTTCTTGATTGACTTACATGACCATGTTCTTGATTAAAAGAGGCCTCTCTTCAGGCAGCCATGCCATTTGTTCACTCGGGACATTTTGGATGGATCTTTTCTTGGTGGATCTATTTGCTAAATTGAAGCACAGTTTGAGAATTAGATTCATGATTTTTGTCCAAGGGGTAAACTCCAGAATTCCTCTCTGTACTATGCCCAGATCTAGCAGCCTGTGATGATTCTTGTCAAGTCATACAACTGGCATCATGTAGACCTGTGTATGTGGCAGATTTGGGGACTATTAAACTGCCAGCAAAGCCAGCAATGATACGGCCCACTAAACCAGCAAAGAAGCCCTATTTGCAGCCTGTATCTGAAACTCAAGAAAGAAGTTTGTTGAGCAGCCTGTATCCTGTAGCAGCAACAGTCTTGAAATAGTCATTTGAAGAAACAGCTGTTGATTGTTAGGGAAAGAGCAAACATCAAAATCCTGTGCAACAAGCTGGGGTCATAAAGGGGCAGAGATAGGACTGTAGTAGTTTTTTATGGCTCCTTCATCCATAGATGAGGTCGTTGAGGACTTGCTGGTAACGTATGCATTGCACAATGCATATGCATATTTAGGAGGGTCTCCATTCTTTGCAGTGTCTTTCTCCACACTTAGGGCATATTTTAACTTGTTCCACATGCTTGATCCATGGAGCTTCCATCAATTCAGGCATCCCACTCATCTTCTTGTGCCATATTTGGAGGGACAGGCACCTTGGGAGGGACATTTGGCATACCTTAATTCCTAAGTTACAAGGATCCGGATCGGGATACGGATTTGCTAGATTTTTTAAAACCCAGGATCTGGATACAGCAGGGAAATGGCAAGTACAAACAAATATAAAAATATTTTTATAATAAATAGAAAAATACAATGAAGAAACAAAACAATTTAGGAGACACAATAGTGGAACTATAAATTATTACCAAAAAAGAGAGTTCCTGTACCATAAGTTATAACTGATAATTTGATAAGTTGTAACCATTATTGATATTGATAATTTTAAAAACCATTTCAGCATGAACTTGAAGCAGGTCATAATAGCGTTTTTGTGAACCACATCCACATGTCCCTATCAGCAGGGAATAAAGTGGTTTTCTTGAACACTATGGCAGGACTACAGAACAGTGTAGGTGAAGTGAGCAACAACATGGCACATAAAGATAGATCAACCCCTGACAGCACACCTTGACCATAAAGATAAATCAAATAAAAATGTTGAGAGGAGACCTTCATATTGATATATCAGAGTTCAAGAGCAGATCTTGACATAAGGATAGATCAGACCTTGAGCAGGAATAGGGTTTACAACTTCACACTTTTAGCCATTAGGTGTTTAGGGTTTTTTAAGTTTTTCATTAAAAAACAATTTTTGGGGGGGGATCAATGGGTCAAAGAAGCACTGGAACTTGCAGGATCCGTTTGAAAATTTCAGGAATTGTTTGATTATTCACAGGATCCGTTTCATGGGACCAGGATATGTTTCCTTCTACAGGGGATCCGTTTCCATGGCGGATCCGAGGCAGATCCATTCCGGATACGTATCAGATCCGCGGATCCTACGCACTGGGATGGTGGATCTAGTAAACCGTAACACAGCTTTATTCAGCCCCTTTTGGTTTTCATTGATGAGGACGTCTACTTTAGAGGATTTGTATTGCACATTCATTGGAGATTGTTTGGTTTTGAGTAAGTCTAACGGGTCAAGCCCTAGATCTAGGGTTTGTTGGTTGCCTTGTGGACACTTTCTTGTGCAGCTCTACCCTATGAGAGCTTTTGGAGGTTAATACATGGACCTTTGCTTGGTAGTCATCCCTCATTTGGTAGAGGCACCCTCCTTTCTTGGGATTTTCCTATCTTGAAGGTTATCTTGTGGACATGATAACCCTTACCTTGGCATTTGATCCTTTCTTCATGGAACTCAATGGATAGAGAGTTGTACTTGTGGCTTTGAGCACCATTTTGCATGGATCTAGTTAGAGTTTGTTAGGGTTAGTGGAGTATTTTGATTTGTTTACTCCACCCTAGGCTAGATCTAAAATTTTATCATTATTTTATTGTAAAGGAAGTTGAGCTCCTCTCCTATGTAAGAGATTCTCTTCCTTAGTTATTTCTCATGTTTGGATTGGGGGAGAAATCCCACTAGACTTATGAATTATCTCTTGGCTCTTATGGATGGTTAAGCCTAGCGCTCCATTGAAGGATTTTCTCATTTCTTAAGATTGCTTGTATGATCTTCAAATTGGCAATGGCTTTGAGGTAATAGATATTAGGCTATCTATCATTTATATGCTTTCTATCAATTGGAAGTGTAGTTTACATGCCCATTTTTTGCTCTAGATCATGTGTTTTCAAATGCCTTCCATGATAGTTTTCCTCCTTGAAGTCCAATTGAAATTTCTGCTTTAGAACTTTCCCTTTGATTGATCTTGAAATCAGCCCAGCCATTAGAGAGCAGTTAGGTTGTGCTCTAAAACTCTAGCCCTTTTTAATATTTCCTTAAAAAACCTCATGCGGTCCTTGGTTGACCCCATTTACCTTAAATAACATTGGTCTCCAACCCCTTCATCCCCTTTGTATTTTTTCTTACATTGCAAAACACCTTGTTTTGCTAAGGTTACTCTTCAAATTCACCTTGTTCTTCATTTCTAAATTTAGTAATCCTATTTAGGGACTCCTCCTTTAATCCCCCCTCTTGTTTATCCATAATCCATCAATGATGTTAGGGCTTTAATCTCAAGATGCTGGTTCATGTGATAACACAGCTTTCTTATAAGTTGCGAGTCTTTGCTTGGCGTGTCATCTATCATAGGATCCCATATAAGGCCAAGCTGGCTACGAGTGGTCTTTCAGATGGACTCTGCCCAGTGTGCCAACGGTCGAAGATCATCAAGCATATCTCTTGTGAATGCCAGTTCGCCAAGCATTGTTAGAGTTTATTAAAGGATCAGCATTCTGCACTTTTGCAGAGCAGAATTCACTGGCAGGCTGCTTAGTTTGGGGATGAACGCTTTCTTGTGCATGATGCCTTCGCTGGTCCTCGCGTTGTCTTCAGATAACGGTGGTTTTTGTGCTTTGGAAGCTCAGGTGTAAGTTCATGTTTAATCAAGAGATTAGTTCTTAGCCTGCATTCGGTTCTTTGTGAAAAGATGAGGTATGTCACCAGCTTTTGGCCAAAGGAGCATTGTTCATGAAAGACACCAAGTCTTTAGACCCTACTCCGTGTTCTGATTCTATTTCTGCTTTCGTCATTCTCAGGAAGAGGTTATGAAACTCATTGCAGTTACCCTTCCATCTTCTGTTTGTAAATATTTTTCTGTGAATATAAGATGTATTTTAAAAAATAAAAAATATCTGAAGTGCACTTGCTGTCCCAAAGTAATTAGTTGCTCTGATCTGATATAAAGATAACAACAAGTATAGATTGCAGATTTGATGTAATTTGCTGGGTGCGGTTGACTATTTTACACTTCAGAAAAGGAACCCCCAACCACCGCCCAAGGCTGGAACGCACTACGTGTGAGACATTCACTGAGTCTTCATTTGATCCCTTCCAGTTTCGAGTCATAACAAGTCTTCATGATAAAAAATATTATTTAGCTATCAATGCAATGCTAATTCAATATCAGATAACTAATTCATGTAAAATTTTCCAACAACATATTCTTTAATAGTTGCAAAAGTGCGCACCTCATCTACAACAGCAACAGCAAAAGCTTCTTGGTAACGACTTAATCCTGCAGTAAGAGATGCAAAAAGGTGTACTTGACTATATTTTCCCTTGTGAACCTTCATAAAACACTTCAAGACATAAGGTTCACATTCACTCCAGGGTAGTTTGCGAAGTTGACGGCAAACATGCTCTAAAGACTGTTTATCCAGGTCTGCAAAAAGTAGTTTCCTTACATACTGCAAAACAAAGCAAAGAAAACTCTCACTATTTGGATATTACAACATGGAGAGTGGACGAAGAAGACTACTCCTTGTGACACCTTCCATCATAGATGAAAAGTGAATTTGTTATAGATTAAAACCTAAAGAAGGATCTCATAATAAATCAAATCCCATGGCTAACAGGATTATCTCTTCATACCTGATGCAAAGGAGGTCGAACTTTAGAAACCCTGGCAGATTTTTCAGGAGGCTTACAAAGATAATAAGCATTCTCAACCAATGTACTGTGCCGAGCATCAAGATTTTTCACATTTTTCAGTCGCATCATTATTTCCAACATGTTTGCCATGCGTATGGTTGTTTCTGGTGAACGATACAAGAAGCGTCCACAGGTTTCAAGCAAATTGCATGCAACATCAATATTGTGATGTGTGAAGTCATCCAAACAGGCCTGGTAAACAAATAAAGTAAGCGTAATGAGTAAAATTTACAAAATAAGACATCCATATAGTAAACTATAACGCCACAGTTCAACCTGCTAAAAGTCATTGCTAAGCAACTATAAAATTTCCAGATGAATATATAAGGAATCATCCTCTACTTCGCAAACAGCTAAAGATCATTTCTCAAACTGCATACTTCATCTTTTGTTATACTTTTGTCCTATGAAGAGACTATGCATGGATTCAGTGGTGATTACTTATGTAAAGTAGAATTTGCAGCATTAGTCATCTTCCAATATTTATCATTGTAAATGGTATTTCACCCGCAATTAGGCTTTGGACCAAGAGTTGACTTTTTCACTTGGTCAAAGACTCAAACCCGACTTTGACTTGGTCAATAGGACCAGCCATCATTTTGAGTGCTTCATTATCCATATTTCATCATGCTACAGCCATTGGAGGCCAATTGGACAGCCTATTTTTTATTATTGGCTTTTATTATGGAATTGTCTTAAGTATTAATTTAAAAGCTTAAGGTTGGAAATTAAATATTTGGCGCAGCCATCAAATGAAGAATTCATATTGGTTTTTGTCATGCATTTGGTTTGTAAATCATATCATTTCATCATGGATCTATCTTGAGGGATTTAGAGCTGATTTGCACATTAATTGTCAAACTTGAGAATTAATTAAAATGATTAACAGGCTTTTGGAATTAAAAAATCCAAAGCACAGCAGGAAGTAATCAAGTCAAGAAATATTGACCAGTTTGGAAAAAGTGGCAACTTGGGTCTAAAAGAAAAAAGAAATTAAAAATACCCAAGACCCGGAATCTTCATCTGGCATCTCAGGTGGGACCGGCATGCTTCCTCCTCCAAGGGGGGCACACTTCTTCTCCTAGGGGGGAGTTTATGAATTGAAGCCTAATAAAAAGCATGTAAACACTGTAATAACTCAAAAGTAATGTAAAGGGTGACCCCCTAGTGATCCCCACATGCCTCCTAGGCAAATAACATGTCATTAAGTACTTATGGGCTCTATGAGGTAATTTGCCCACCTCAATATTCACTCATTTTCCAGCATATGTCAATACTAAAATGTAAAATTGTTGAGTTTTCAATCTCAGCCATTGATCTTTAGCTTCTAGGATCTAATCGCAACCATCCATCCTTATGGATAGGGATTTTGCTCTTTGCATTACTATAAAAGAAGAAGAGAAGCACATTGTAAAGGACTTTTGGAGAGTTTTCTGCAGAAATGCAAACCAGAAATATTTTGTGTATTAGAGCTCTTGTGTTCTCAGTTATCTTGGATGGATTTCACTCCTTACTTTCCTCTTTGGATGTGTTTATGTTAGATTTATTTGGTTGAGTCGCTATCTTTCAGATTTTTGCATGCAAATTCAAGTTGCCATACTGCCCAAAAAGCCCTGGTGGTTTCCAGTGAAGGGGATTTGAAATAAGAATTTCTACAAGTTATTTCTTTTGTTATTTTGCATGCTCTCTCCAGTTCAAGCAGATTTTAGTTCAGTGGCTGTACTAACATAAGATCCACACTCATTGAGTTATTTTCTGTTGTGAAGGTTGCAGAGACAAGGAGCTAGAAGTGTGCCTAGCTGGTTCTTAGACATTTTCAGGCTAACATCCTACACATTTCACTGCAAGGAAGGGTGGAGCGACTTCACCAAGCAACTTGCACACAGGTTAGTGCTTCTATTTCAGTTTTAGTTTGTTGTTCTTCCATTAGTCACTAGTTTTATTTGCTTTTCCAGTTACTTTCTCGAGCATATGCTGAGTTTTAGTGGTCTAGAATACAGCTGAGAATTTTGTTGCCATTCCTAGTTGGATTTTACCCTCAAAACCTGAGTATAAGACTCCATTTCAACCCTAGGATTAGGCACATATCTTTTAAGTGCATTTCAACTGTTATATAGTCATTATAGGTTATTATATGCCATTTTATGTATTTTGTTCTGTGCATTTCAGACCCCATATACAAAAACTAGCAAACAATTTGTGCTAGGAGTCAGGACATACCTCTAATCCAAACCAGCACTTTGTCTTGACCTCCCTATGTCATTTTTTGAAATCTTCAATTCCAAGTCATTTTTAAGTGCTGGTTATTTGTTCCTAACACCTTTCTCCCTAAGGCACTTTATTCTTAAGTTTTCTAGGCTCTATTTATTGGTTGTTCCGTTATATTGCAGTCAGAAAATTTAAGGACAGCCATATAATATCCGAGTCTACTTATTTGTGTGCCTTTTCTTTTCACCCAAGTAGCCTACATTTCATTTCCATCATCAAGTAGTTACTCATGTGTGGCTTTAGGGGATTTATTCTTGTTATACAAGTCTTAATCTTTACGACTTTAGCATTCTCCTACGGGTACCCATTTTCTAATTAAGCATCCAAAAACACCCGCTAACCTACTTAATTCCCATAGGTTCGAGCGGGTACTGCATGACTGGGAATTGACTGAGGGCATTTGATACTTAGAGAAGAAAAGGACATTAATTAAGTGTCAAGTCATTAGTCGGATAAAAGAACCCTTGTTTCTTTAGGCTTACAAGTCAACATCAAAATAGAATTGCATGCATGCAAAAGTGAAGCAGAAACCCTAAAAGTGACATGCAAACCCTAAAAGTACATGAGACTCTATTTAAGAGGGTTATGAGACTAAAGAGAGCATCTATTATTATTGTTGGTTGATTTTGGAGTTTCGAGCAGCAGCACAGCATGCAGCCGCAGCAGTTGGGGTTGGAGACGGTGTCTTCAGCTAGCGAGGGTTCGACAGTGAGATATCTGCCCTAGTCTCTTATTGGGATAGATCATCCAGGTTTATCCACAGCATCCATCATATACTTCAGTATTCGGAGATCCATCACATTCCGAAGGGCTATTAGCAGATCCACGTTTTGCAGCCAGAAGTACCAAGGAAACCACAGAAGGATTTGTTGGGACCACAAAACCCAGTCTTTCCTCCGCATGTCAGCTCCCTCTTTCTCAGCAGGCCTATCCTACGGCATACCGTGATTATCAGCCATCAGTTTGCTCACCTAGAGCAGCTATCAACCAAACAAAGCAATTGGGGGCGTGAGCAACAGAACTGCCAATCAATTCGCTTGGGCACTTAGAGGCATCCAAACCTCCGCATGTGCCAGCCCATCTCTCTGGGATCAGCAGACGGACAAGCTCAGAAAGTTTCAGCTTGATCTGACCTCTCCTCCTACAAAAACGTCACCTTCAGTCTGGAGGGTGCTTACGGTACTGCGGGGCGGTAACACCGAAGGAAAGGAGCACCACTAGACCACCTATCCAGATCTTTATGCATGCAGCTATCTCTTGAGTCAATATCAACCGAGATATCAGTGGTAAGTGTTAATTTCTCTCTACAAACCCTAACCCTAATTCAGCTACATTTTAGGGCATTTTTGCATGGCAAGTTTGCATGCCCAGTTATTTCGTATTTTTGTATGAGATTGAATGTGCGAGTCAGCACTACAGTAGAACATTAGAGAATATCAGTATTTGGGATATTACAGTGGTATTAGAGCATGTTCCTTGCCAGCTGTGGGTTTGAACATGAGAAGTAGATGAATACAGAAGAGGACACTTTTGTAACCTATAGGAGAAGAAGGAGTAGGTACACGAAGGAATTTGAGGATATCCAACTAGAAGATACCAACTCATACATGGACCCAACAGGTATACACTCTGACAGGGGAAAAGGAACAGGAGAAGATGAGGACAGAATGGAATTTCGCAACCTAGTAAGTGCATTGCAAGACTTAGCCAAAGGGCAAAAGGACGTACTTAATGCAATCAACAGATTATCAACAAAACCAAAACCAGGTAATAGCAGTACACCTCTCTCATCGGTAGATAGAGGGTCTACAAGCAGTAGTGGGAAACATGCATACACCAATATACAGAACACACCCCACATATATAACAAACCTTCCAGCAGGCCTACTATGCCTCACTTCTTGGCAAATGCAATAGCAGGTCCAGTCATGCAGGTAGAGCCTAGTGAACCCTTTGGGGCCTATTTGCAGGAAAACAGGGACTTAGGGGGCGAATTTCATGGAGCCATGTCTTTTTCGGATTTTTGCAACATGAAGAGTAGGAACGGGCCCAAGAATTCCAACAAGGGATTTAATCATAACTATGAGTTGCAGAAAACCTTGGGCAGGTTGACCATCCCAAACTTTGATGGGGCTTGCGAAGGTTGAACGAGGATATGGGTTCAAAAGTTGGATACCTATTTCCAACTCAATCCCATGACAAAGGCAGATGCCATCAAATTGGCTACACTCCACCTCGACGAAGAGGCTCATGAGTGGTGGTGCCACGGACTAGCGACGTTGGGTCACAACACCATCAACTCCTATAGTGAGTTCACTCAGAAACTCATGGAGCAGTTCGACAAGAAAGATCTAGAGATACATTTCAGAGAGTTGGCTCAACTCAAGCAGACCGGTAACGTCGAGGCCTTCATCTCAGAGTTCCATAGGGTAGTTGTTATGGTGACAGATGTGTTGGAGAGCAGGTTAACTATGTTGTTTACTGAGGCCTTGACAGAGCCACTATAGGGGTGGGTGAAAGCCTACAAACCCTCCACTCTACAGGATGCCATCAACCGAGCCAGAGATCTCCAAGACTCGGTCCCGAAGAACAGATTCCCACTCAAGACCAACTTTCCAGTTAGGGACAAGGACAAGAAACCTTTCCAGCAGGAATTACCGAAGAAAACATGGTTAGACGATGACACTAGGAAAGACTTGAGACGGAAGAAATTGTATTTTACTTGTCATGAACCATGGTTTCCAAGACACAGGTGCTCAAGAAAGGCCAAAGCCCATTACATAGAGGTATATTCAGATAGTGAAGGGGAGGACTACGAGCAGGAAACAACAGAAGAATTGCGAGCAGCAGAGGAGGAGTCACTCCAAGGTGATACACCAGAGGGAGTTATTGCTACGCTATCTGGAGTACCTAGATTCCATACCCTTAGGGTTAAAGGAATAGTACAGGGCCACAGAGTGGGAGTATTGATTGATGGAGTAGCAACCCACAATTTCATTGATGCAGCATGGTTGGCCAAGAGGGGTATTCCGACAAAGAAGTTTGATGGATTTACTGTAGCAGTAGCCAGAAACTCTAGCATGGAGTGCAACTATTGGATTCCAAAACTGAATGTCACATTAGGCAACTACCAAATGACAGATTCATTTTATGTAGTGGATGTGGCAGATACACATGTAGTATTAGGTGTTCAATGGCTTTATTCAATAGGGAAATATAATATAGACTACCGAGCAATGGAAATGGAATTCCAGGGACCAGATGGGAAACGGGTAGTTTTGAGGGGCATGAACACTTATCCCCCAAAACCAATCTCTTCACAGGGTATGGAGGCAGTGCTCAGGCGATATGACATAGAATGGTTCGCAAAATGTTTAGTCACCTTTAGGAAACCTCCAGAGGACAACACCCAACACCCATCAGATATTCAGGCCTTATTGCAGAAACACGAAAAGGTATTTCGGGATCTTCCAGCAGGTAGACCACCAGACAGGGGATTTGAGCGACAAGGGATTTGAGCAACAGGGGATTTGAGCATATCATTGAGCTGGAGGAGAGGACACAAGAAGTCATCACCACTCATTACCAGCATCCCAAAAGATATAAGGATGAGATCGAGAAAACGATCAAGGAATTACTAGAACTAGGATATATTCGGCCCAGTTCTAGTCCCTTTGCATCATCATTGGTCTTAGTTAAGAAGAAGGATGGCACATTGCGAATGTGCATTGATTATAGAGCACTCAACAAAAAGACCATCAAAAACAAGTATCACATTCCCAGGATTGATGAACTCATGGACGAGCTGCGGGGTGCCAAATACTTTTCAAAAATTGATCTTCGCTCAGGGTAACACCAGATCCAAGTGAGGAATCAAAACATCTCTAAAACAGCTTTCCGTTGCCACTATGGTCATTACGAGTTCTTGGTCATGCCTTTTGGCCTCACCAATGCTCCAGCTACCTTCTAGTCATGCATGAACCATACTTTCAGAGCTCAATTATGTAAGTATTTGCTAGTGTTCTTTGATGATAATTTAATTTATAGCAAAACTTAGGAGGAGCATCTGAAACACTTAGACGAGGTATTGGGCATTCTAGAAGAACACTCGCTTTACGCAAAGATGTCTAAGTGTGAATTTGGCATGAAAGAGATGTTTTATCTAGGGCACATCATCCGTGCAGAAGGGGTACAGGTTCATATGGAGAAAATTCAAGCTATCAAGGATTGGCCCACGCCAAAAACAGTCACGGAACTGAAACGCTTCTTAGGCCTTTGCACATATTACTGAAGGTAAGTTAAGGGGTTCTCCCAATTTTCCGAACCCCTCACTGATCTCACAAAGAAGGGGGCCTTCACCTGGACAGAATTAGCACAGAAAACCTTTGAGGAGATGAAAGTCATCATGAGTTCTTGCCCGGTTTTGGCACTACCAGACTTCTCACAGCCATTTGTAGTAGAATGTGATGCATCAGGGGAAGGGCTAGGGGTAGTACTGATGCAAAACCATCACCCGATTGCATTCAAGAGCAAGAAACTGAAAAACTATGAGCGCCACTACTCCATATATGACAAGGAGATGCTAGCCATCTTACATGCTCTCACTAAATTCAGACCATACCTGGTGGGCAGCAAGTTCAAAAGCAAGACAGATCATAACAGCCTCAAGTACTTCTTGGAGCAGAAGGAGTTGAATGAGCACCAACAAAAATGGGTCAGCAAGGTGCAGGCCTGCGATTTCGAGATAGAATATGTGAAGGGTAAGAACAATATAGTAGTTGATGCATTATCCAAACGACCCGCTTCATTATCTCTCATGAGTATATCCACAGAATGGAGGTCACTTCTCTTAGTAGAGTACTCCAAAAATAAATTTGCTTGCGAATTATTAGATTGGCAGATTCAAGATGACAGGTACAAAATTATTGATGACATCATCTATTACAAGAGCAGGATATACCTCGTCCTAGAATCCACCTTAAAAAAGAAGATCATGCAGGCATCACATGACTCCCCATTATTTGGGCATCAGGGTTTCTTGAAGACCTACAGGTAGATGCGAGAGAGGTTCTCATGGAAGGGTCTCAAGGGAGAAGTTATGCAGCACGTGCGGTAATGTAGCATTTCTTAGCAGAACAAGGTCGAGCACATCCATCCAGCAGGGTTACTTCAACCACTACCAATTCCGAAGTAGAAGTGGGAAAGTATCTCCATGGACTTCATTACAGGGTTGCCCAATGTCCAAGGGCGAGATTGCTTATATGCCATGGTAGATCGATTGACCAAATTTGCCCATTTCTTTGCTATCTCATCTAATTACTCAGCAGCCAAGGTAGCCGAGTTATTTTTCAGAGAGGTCTTCAAATTACATGGGCTACCCAAGACCATTGTCAATGATCGGGACAGTAAATTCATCAGTGCCTTCCGACAGGAGCTATTCAGATTGGTAGGGACAGAACTCGCTATAAGTACGAGCTATCACCCCCAAAGCGAGGGATAGACAGAGATTGTCAACAAGTGGGTTGAAGGGTATCTGCGCAATTATGTAGCAGGCCAATAGAGGACATGGATTAAGTAGCTACACTTACGGGAATACTGCTACAATACCACCTACCCTATGTCTATCTGGATGACACCTTTTTAAAGCATTGTATGGCTATGAGGCACTGAGCTTTGCAGATCTAGCTTTTGGAGACAGCAGAGCACCCAAGGCCAAAGATTGGATACAGGACAGTCAGGATATCCTTAAGGTCCTGAGAGAGAACTTACAGGTAGCACAGAGTCAGTATAAACTATACGCAGACAGACATAGGGTTGAGGTCCTTTCTTCTAAAACGACAATACCAATTCCTCTTAATGAGCTTAAAAAGATAAATTCTGTGAAATGGGAAATCTTAGAACACTTGGGGTGTGATGTTAAGAAAGACCCCAAGGAAAGTTTTCATCATATGAACATCAATATAGCAAGTTTCCTTGCCAAAATCACTATTAAAAGTACAGCATCACGAGTCATTATCCAAGCCAATCTTGTGCAGCTAGGATTGGGCTCATGTGTTGAGGTAGGGAGCCTAAGTTGGACTCAGGAACTTGGAGAAGAATTCTTGGGTTGGACTCAAGAATGACTAAGCCTTCAGTGTAAAAGGATATTCCTTCTGTGTTAAGGTGAATGCTTTGATATATCAAAGTGATGAAGTTGTAAAGTCTTGTTGGGCAAGGCTCAGGACTTGTGTGTCAAGTTAGATCCTCACGTGTTGAGGTGGATCTCCAGTTATATAGGTACACATGAGGTGGACCTCCAGTTATAGAGGTAAATGCTTTGCATGTTGAAGCATTAATGTTGTGTGATGTATTACTAACTATGGTCATTCGAGATGGATATAGCTACTAAGTCTCCTCTAGAAAATGGCCACCTCTAGAGTGAACTACTTTAGCATATGATCACTTGGTCCGAGAATAATCTAATATGATCACAACATTAGACAAATCTTCTTAGTGTAATCTGATATGATAGATAAATTAAAGTTAACACATATTGACCATGCAGTAAAAGATAAGAGATAAAGATATATGCATAGAGAACAAAGAGAATTCAAATTGCTCATAAGATGACTTCAGATGATTAATGTGAACTCAAATTGTTAAAGCTTCAGTTAAAGTAAATATATATGCCTCAGTTAAAAATTGTTAAGCTTCAGTTAAAGCAACAATGTATTAGTCAATTAAACAAGAACTCACAGTGGTCATTTCAATAAATCCATCAACATGATTTCAATTAAGAATAGTTAACTAAAGTGTTAATAAAGAAGAAATAGTTAACAAAAGTGTTTTGCATTGATAACACTTTAATTAAACAAAAAAATGACACTTAAGTCAAACAAAAAGACGAGACTTCAGTTAATTAAGTGTTTGCATTACGACACTTAAGATATGACACTTGAGTTAAGGCAATTGCATGATGACACTTGAGTAAGCATCCTAACTAAGTGGTCTAGCAATTAGTTAGAACGCAAGTTCATCATAAAGTCAGTGGAGCATGATTTAATGTCAGAGATGAAAGGCATTGTGCAATTATGTTAATGCAAGATAGAAGAAAGTAAAGCACGGCACAATTCTCCATCGCTATAGTTTGCATGGGAGGCTAATTCCCCATGCAATGATTCGTTATTTCTTGCATGGCATTGGATTTGGCAAATTAATAATGTGTTGGACACATTGTAAAGTTCATCCAATTGATCTCTATTCTCTATTGCCTAGTATCTACACCTAGGGTGTTTTGTTCTCTCTTATATTGCACCTAGGGTGCCAAAAGCAATCTGCTATTGTAAAAGACAGTCTCTGCTATCTATCATAATTATACTCTAAAGATTTGCTAGGGTTTTTCATCCTCATAGTTTGAGGGTTTTCCCCAAGGTACATCCTGTGTTATGGTTGAATATTTTATGTGATTGAATGTTCTATTGATTCAAGTATTCAGCATCTCCGCACTTGAAAGAATCAAAAATCAAAGCTCAACATATTTGCACAAAATTCAACAATCACTTACTGAAACAACAAAATCGTCTCTCAAAGAAATAACCAGCACAAATAAGCCAGATTATAATAATCCGTGAATAAAGTATTTGATTGATAAAATAATAGATGATATTACAATGAGAATGTTTGCTTGTTTAAATACCCATGCTAGGTGCCCTTCCGTAAAGAGGCATAGCCTTTCACCAAGGTGTCTCTTCATTAAGTATTTAGTTTATTTAATTATTTATATATTTTGTTCATTACATTGCCTTCCCATTAAGGGAAGCTTTGTTCTCAAAGCTTTATTGAAGACAAGGCTTACATCTGATTTCTTGCTTGTAATGTCATTTTTTTTATCTTTTATTTTAGTACTTGCGACACTTGACGAAATGAGGCGATACAAGTTACAAATTCCAAGGAAAAAATGCCGCATCACCTGTAATGTGGTCCATCCAAGATCTATTTTTATCGGAGGTGATTGTTAATCGTCTTGTTGGATAAATCTTCCCTTTTTCTATTGAGGTTGTAGATTTTGTGTTCTTTCACTTCTAAATTTTTAACCCCTGTGTTTATGTTTAGTTTGATCCTGTCGTTGGTCAAAATGCCTTTTGTAGTTTGGGCGTCGGTGAGGAGTTCTTGTTTCTTGTTTTTCTTACTAGATTGACTTCCTTTTGAGCTGTGATGGGAACCGAATTTGTATTTGCTTCTTCTTCCTAACTACAATTAGTTTTCCGGATAGTCCGGATGCTTCCTTTTGGATTTGAACTAATTTATTCTCTAATAGATTATTATTATTATTATTCTGAATCTCCTCAAACCTTTCGTCTTGCAACTGTTTGTCCCTTTTTAA
This sequence comes from Pseudotsuga menziesii, assembly GCA_001517045.1. Classification (NCBI taxonomy): domain Eukaryota; kingdom Viridiplantae; phylum Streptophyta; class Pinopsida; order Pinales; family Pinaceae; genus Pseudotsuga; species Pseudotsuga menziesii. The sequence continues at coordinate 320,421 of LPNX010317127.1, read as the reverse complement.
CTTCTCAATTTATTCTTCTAGTTCTTGATTAACCTTCTTCATAGCGGAATTTTCTTCGTCCTTCCCCAGTAATTTTTGCTGGAGAGCTTGAATCTTTTCTTCTAACTTTTGACTGCATTGAACTTTATCTTTTGCCTTCTTGATTTGCAGAAGTAATTTTTTATTATGATCTCTTAAACGAGAGATCTCTTCTTCTTTACTTGCAATAACCTTGTCGATATCCTTGTGTATCGTCTGCATTGATTTCCCATCTCCTTGCAACATCACCTTTGATATTTCTCTGAAGTCTTAAGATAATGTGACTTTTGATTCTGACTTCGTGTTAATGTCCTGTTATGTGATTTTCTTCTTTTTGTAGGGAAATATCATAAACTTCTTTTCAACATTTAAGATAAAAGTCCCCAATGTTTCTATCCACGGTGATCCCAAAAGTAGGTCATCGTCACTACTCCACAAGGATCTAACTATAAACATCGAGACGCCAGTATAATCTCCAATGTACCATTGTAAATCTCTTATTGCATATTCTTTGTTATTCCAAAAGTCTAACCTTTCACCTATATTTGACTCCAGAATCGCTAACTCATTAGCAAATTCATCACTAATATAATTATTGCGTTCGCCAAGAGCAATAGAAATAGTAATGCCTTTCCCTCTAATTGTTCCTTTTATTTGGAATAGCATTGAAACAAAAGTTTTTAAAGTGCTTGGAAATCTTCCTTGTTTTTTGTTATTAAACTCCATTTTCTTTATTGATGCTTAATGTTAATTGATACCTCAAATAAAACTTTTTTATATTATAAAAGATATAATATATTCCAAGTTTATTTTTATGACCTTTCACTTATTTTTTTGGACTCTTTTATAATAACCCTTTTCACTTTATAATATTTTATAACCCTGGTAACTCTAGCCCTTTATTATAATATTTTATATATCTTATGTATGTTCCACTTTATGATATGTTTCAATTAACTTAGAAGCCTCCAATATATACCTTCATTTTATTTTTTAATTCTTGTAAGACACTTCAATATTTTATTGCAAATATAATATCTCCAATTCTTTTAACATTCCACTTTTTAATATTGGATCCCATAGACTTCGAATAGAGACGGATCCCATAGACTTCGGATCCCATAAAGACGGATCACCAGATTGATAAATCTAAGAGGATCTGCCAAGTAGGTCATCTACAGGAAATGGAAACCGAGATGCACTTTATTTTCAGATGCCCTGTGTACTACGAGATCAGAGGGTGATTCATTTGTTTGTTTAGAGGCTCTCAAACCCTAACAGACTTTTTCAGGTGCCCAGACCATAGGTGTTTAGCACTTTATTTACAAGAGGCTCTACGGTTTCGAGCACATGCTCTACAGCCTCCCACCAGGCTTGGCTCCATACAGAAGATCACAGCATTTTTCAGCGTACTACCATTAGCCAGGGGCACCAAGAGAGCAATAGACATGGATGATGAGCTAGTTTCTAGATCAATTAGGATCCCTGGGGTAGCTTCCCGACCCATGAGATCTCGACAGCAAAACCATACCAGACCTCTCCCTGAGAGACGAACTAGACCCTCTAGACCTCAGCAACATGCAAACCCCTCCCAGCGGCAACTCAGTAGATAGCCCGCTTCATCGGGCAAGCAGAGTCTATTGAACTTTCCTCGGTGTTTCTCTTTCAGCCTCGGATGTTAGGAGTATTATTATCACATATATAGTAGCCAGGCTACCATATTCTATTTTTCAGATTTCAATACACTGTTCAGCCAGTTCCCCTACATATGAGATGCTGAGATGAGCATCTATGATGGATCATGATTTGATTGATAGACTATAGTACTATCTCATGCCATGACTGAGTCTCAAGACACTCAGATTTGAAGACTGATGTAATCATTTTAGCCATTTGCAAAGCATTTATTAGTGCCCAAAGTTGTATCAGTGCTTTATGATTGGACAAATGTTGGTTCAGATGGATTATTTACATGTTTATGACTCGGCTTATATTATCTTGTGTTATGGTTATCATTGCTCTTATACTCATTCTTGTGACATGTACTAGCATTTAGTGTCATGATTTGGCGATCATATAAATACATGGACTTGGATGTATTGTTATTATGTATTGATGTCCCTACTCAGACCTGGAAGTTCTTGATCTATACTCATTGGTTTTACCCTCCTTAGGGAGAATAGAGGTAGTCATTCTCACCATACTTTGGCTTGCTAGTGTTGGTTTCATTATTCATTATCTCCACCCATCCATTACCTTCCAGTTATGTTCTCAACTCGGCCTACTACTTGACTTATGGCATGGAGGACCTTTCCCCACTAGAGCCTTTGTTGGACAAGCCTCCCTATTATTTGTGTCTCAGCTCTGAGTTGCCTAGGTTGTGTTGGCTAACCTGAAACAAGTAGCGTTTCCATCAATACAATGTATTTGGAAATTAAATGAATATCTTATGAAAAATCTCATTCATGAAAAGTAGTGTTTTTAAACATACGTGAATACAAGGCTAGCCTAATGAAATTGGCTTTGAAGTACAATGAAAAGAATATCTTGATACATTCATGAAAAGTAGTGTTTTTCAACATACATGAATGCGTAAAGCCTAAATAATAAAAATCCGTGAAATAAAAACATGGACCAAGGCTATGGAAAATCAAAGGCCCAAAAAAGCAATGGTTCCTAAAGTTATATCTAAGGATTGTTGGCCTTACTTGTATTGAGTTGGATTGTGAGCATTTGTCAAGGTGAATAAGCACCTCTGAAGTAACTCACCCATTTGTGAGACACTGCCATCCCCTTTGTTGTTGCTTGTCTGTCATATGCTAGAGTGAGTATCCCCTTTCCATATTTGAAGTGTCACAATGCCAAGTTGGTAATCATCCTTTGGCCTAGACTTGTAAATTTTAGCCCTCACCCTTCACTAGCAAATTGATTACAACTATGAAGTGAGTATGGCCTTGAAAGTCAAGTCTGAGTTATAATTAATAAATGAAATCCTTTATATTTGGTTGATAGGTCGCCAGTGAAATGATTAATACTTGTTATAAGTGTTATTTGAATGATTTGTAGAGCATGTCTTGACCTATGAACACTTGCAGCAGATGGATGCTAGCCTGAGTTATATTACTGGTTGTATGGTCATTTACAAATTATTATTTTGTCTATCTGGATATTGTAGATGGTCATGCAGAGACCTAGAGGGGGTATGAGTATACACCTTAGATGGATTTGGACTCTCTGAGTCCAGTGAGATAACTTGTTTTCAGTTCCGAGCAATTGCAAAGATGATTTGGCTCAATGTACCCTTATAGTGCAGTTTTTCCATACTGGATGGCCTGTTTGAGCAGGGAGATATTTTTCTTGGATCTCCTAGGGCGTTGTATGAGGCATGGGGGGTCCAGCCACTTGTTTGTACCATATTACCCCCCTCTCAGAGAGCCTGGTGGGCTCAGTTGGATAACGCAAGCACCATAGGAGGCAGTTTCTGGCATATCACATTTCCCGAGGCAGATAAAAAATAATTAAAATGACTACTGAAGAATTCGATTTTGGCTACCGAGGCAAGGAAATGGCATGGGATGAGCTCTGATTATGAGTGTGATGCCTTCTACTTCTTCTCCAACAGTTGCAGCACTTGAATGGGCCCACATCTATTTTTTGGGCATATTATATTATTTGCTGGAGCTTTTGGAGGCTCATGATTTCCTCAAGGGGGCACAATTTCACAATTAAAATATTATATTATTTTGATTGTGCCATGGGGACACCCAAAGAGAGTAATTTAACACTCCTAGGACCCACCATGTGCTTCATTTATTTTTTGTTGAGTGGCANATATTATATTATGGTATTGATCCATGTATTGTATGTTGAGCTCATCTCAACCATTGATTAGAACATTTGTATCTTTTAATCTTAGCCACCCATTTGAAAAGTAGTTAATATTTTGGTTCTTTCATTCCTATTTAAAGGAGAGAGCTTCTCATTTGTAAGGGGTCTTTGGCTCTTGGATCCGGATAATAGAAAAACTTTTCTTGTGGAAAATCTTGGATCTCCTTTGCATCTGGTGTTCTTAGATGGTGATTGGAAAGTCTTTTGCTTCCTAGCATTCAGGAAAATTTTGTGAGATCTATATTTTTTTGGGAATCATTGCCTTGTCTACAGGAGGGCGACTTCAGCTTGGGCATTTTTGCAGGGGCTCCTCAACTCGCTTGGATTGGCTTCGCTTGTATCAAGGGGTTTTCATTAGTGTCATTGTGATCTATGATTTCTTCTTGCTGTCTTTTCTGTAGCATTTGCTTTTTCTCATGATGCAGCAAATCTGATATGGTTGACATTTGTTGTGTAGGAGAGGGCGCATTAGCTTCTTTGGGCAAAACATTGGACATAAAACTCACTCGAAGCTTCTCAAATTGATCGGGACAACAAGGATCATCATCATCGAGGCATCTACAAGGTTTTCTAGGTAAGATCCACACGTTAGTACTCTTCTTCCAAATCTCAATCCATTGGCATCTGTCTTCTTCAATTTTCACCTTAAAAAACCCTAAATAATAAAAAACCAAAAATAGTAAAAAATCTGACTGCTTGATCTCGAGGCAAACCATTTCTGGGTTTTATAGATCGGGTCTTGCCCTAAAGGAATCCCCCTCAACGTGAGCTAGAAGTGGTTGGTTTGCCCTAGATCTGAAAAACTGACGTCCCAGCGCAAGCGCTATCCTCCATGCTGCCAGTTCCTCCCGTGATCTGACTTTTTCCGGCAAACTGCTTTCTTCGGTTTGTAAATCGGGTTAAATCCCAGGTGAGTCTACTCCAACGCTGGGCAGAAAGTGACTCCATTGCCCTAGATCTGAAAGGCACTGATCTCCAACCCCAGCGCTACCCCCTCTTTGGCCTCTTTTTCTTGTGTTTTGACTTTTTCCTAGTGACTCGGGTGCTTTGACATTGTCATATCTTCCTTCGAGTCTATCCATCGGTACTAGATAGCCCCAATCACGTTCTCACCTCTTATGCATTGGTCACGTTTCCCAAGGAAGTTGATATCTTCACCTGTTGTTAGTACCTTAACCCCAGATCTAGTATTTACCTCATAGGTCACCTGTGTCCCAATTTGGATCAAACCTCATACTTCTTAAGCCCTAATCCAAAGTCTTGGTTCACGTAGTGACGTCATCCATAGATCTAGGGTTTCTACTTACCTTACACATTACGTACCTCAAGTCCATTTGATCTGATCTGGTGTCTAGGTCTGATCTCTCCTGTCGGGAGTAGATCTGGTCTCCCATTGTTGTCTTGGGCTAAGATAACATAAAGCGAAGGCTGCCTCGATTAGCGTGACAACCATCCATTTGGGAGTCGAGGCAATCTTGGTTCCACCTCCTTAGTTGCTTATCCCTCTACCATCCATCCTGGATCCACCTCACATAGGCAACTACAAGGTTGGTGATAACAAGTACTAGACCATCTTGGCCCTTTTTGCTCCGGGATCTTCTCTGCCAAGGCACCTTCGCCCCATGCGAGGCTCTAGTTTTGTGGTCATGCCCGGAACTCTATCGTACTTCAGCACAGCGCGACTTGCACACTGCCATCTTCTGCATTGTTTTCCTCCTTTCATTTATTTATTTTCTCATTTAAAGGAGACCGTGTGGTCCTCCCGCTCTGCACGGACATCATTGTAATCTGCAGTCTCGTTGACCTATTTTGTGGTCATTAGTTGGGCATTAATAAAATTATCTTATCTTATCTTATCTTAGTTACCAAACGATGAGGTATGATGTTGTATCACGTTAAATAGTTTTTAATTGTTTCGTTACACCTTCCACAATGGAATAATGATTGCTCAATAGCGATTAATTCCTTACTCTCAGCGTATATACTACAGGATGAGTGTAATAGTTATTTCTAGTAGCGATTAAAATACTTTAACGCTCATGTCTCCAATCGAATGGATGCTGCTACAGTGGAAATTCTTCCCGTCACCACGACCTTCTCTGTGGTTTCCAAAGTTGAATCTTGATTGATGGTTTTGAACAGTGGCAACCCTTGATGGTTAACGGATTGACCTCAATTAATGGGGAATCAACTATGTGTTTAGACGAATTAACCCAACGAGGCTATATTTTTTTGTGAGGATGAATTCAATTTATGTTTCTTTTTTTCCAACTATCAAAGATTTAACTAGACAATTGCTCAACGACTCCTTGACAGTGTGGCGGCGACAGTTCCCTTGGTTTTCTTCAAAATGTGTCGCTTCTTGATCTTTTATTTCTCTTGGTGGCTTCCAATTTGGGAAACAGATTTGGTGTCTATTTCTCAGGCAAACGGTAATTCTTCGGATTGAATGGCTCCCGGCTCCTTGTAGCAGAATTTACAAATTTAAATGGCCAAAAGTTTGTTTGAGTCAAATACCAGAGTTGAGCGACTTCAATTTCAAATTGCCGGTCAAAAACCATTGTACACGCCCTTTTTCTTTATATGGGCAAGTTATGGAAACCAAAATCCAATCGTAAACCTTAGTCTGTCTCTGGTTATTTTTTTCTTTTTTGTTGGTATTTTTGCAGCGAGTAATTTCTTCCTTCAACATAGTTCAAATTGACATGGCCAAGGACTGATTGGGCCCTTGGGGTCAAAGTCAAGTTCAAAGAACCTCTGAATAATTGATGTGTGTCCAAAGGCCAGGTCAGATAAGGCCTGATCATTATGGCCAAAATCCAGATTAGACTTGCTCTGATACCACTGAAACGACAAAATTGTTTCTCAAAAAAATAACCAGCACAAATAAGCCAGATTATAATAATCCATGAATAAAGTATTTGATTAATAAAATAATAGATGATATTACAATGAGAATGTTTGCTTGTATAAATACCCATGTTGGGTGCCCTTTCGTAAAGAATATTTAGTTTATTTAATTATTAATATTTAATTGATTTATTTATTTATATATTTTGTTCATTACACTTACCCTATTCCTCTTGGTGAACCAAAAAACCCGTCAATGCACAAGAGATCTTCCAAGTTTTTTGAAATAGAGCCTAAAGAAACCTATGTCCCGAATTTTTTCAAAATAGAGCCTAAAGAAACCTATCCTGAATCCCCCCGAAAAAGAACCTAAGAGAGATCCTCCTATCATGCTCCAAATTATGGTAGAAAGAGAGCGTGATGGTTGCCCACCTTTCTTCATAGCCCTTCAAATTAATGGCTTAACCTTGCATAATTGCATGCTAGACTATGGTGCTTCTGCTAATGTCATGTCCTTGACAGTCATGAATCAACCTGAATTAACGCCTTCAAGTCCTTATAGAAACATTTGTGGGTTGGACTCTAAGAGTGTCAAGGTGTATGGCCTTATTGAAAATATGCAAGTTAACTTAATAGCATGCCCTGACATTGGGATGACTATGGATGTGCTTGTTATTGACGTGCCTGATGCCTGGGGTATGTTGTTATCTAGGGAATGGGCAGCTAAGTTAGGAGGAAATATCCAAATGGATGTTTCTTATGCTACCATAACTATGGACAAAGGATCCTACATTACATTGTATAATGAACCCTCAATGAGATAGCATGTGGAGGATCCTAGATTCTCGAGGACTCGTTCAACGTAGTAGTATATACAAATGGTGAAGTAGGGAATTTCATGGTGTTGGCGAATCATTGGGCAGATGAAGGTCAAAGTCAAATGGTAACTGATGAAATCTGGAAGATGCATTTTGATGGTGCCAGGTCCACGCATGGTGTTGGAGCTGGAATTGTTTTGACTCCACCATTAGGGGAAGTGAAAAAAAATTCTTTTCGTTTGGAATTCGACTACACTAATAATATTGTTGATATGAGGCACTTTAACTAGGCTTAGAAATAGCCCAAGATCTGAAAATTAAGTGCTTAAGAGTCATATAGGGGATTCAGACTTGATAATACATCCACGTCAAGAATGAATTCTCAGCAAAGAATGATACGCTAAGAGTTTACAGAAATGCAGTATGGGACTCAATGGAAGTCTTTGAAGCTTTTGCTATCAGGGCAGTCCCTAGGAGCAACAACACAATTGTCGATGCCTTAGTTGTTGCTGCTAGTACTTTTGAAATTCCCAAAGATCTTTCCTTGCAGGATTGTAAAATGGAAGTAATCTTTAGGCCCCCTATGTTGGATAACCAGGAGCATTGGAAAGTATCTGACAACAATGCTCAGATAATTTGCTCCTTGAAGAATATTGGTGAATTTGAAGGGAGTTCAGTTAGTTGGAAAGATGAGATGGAAAAACGGAATATCCCTAACACTCAGTCATTTGAGGTGTCCTTGCCTTTAGAAAAGAATTTAATAGGCATGACAACTTTAAGGTAAAACACGTCGAAGTTATAGACGAAGTTTTGGAAATAAATGTTGGTTCAACTTCTAGCCCCAAGATTGTCAAGATTGGAAGGAATGCCTCCAAAGATGGGAAATTTAAGGTTTGTGATGTGATCCTTCTATGGGATAAGCATAGGGAGAAGCCAGTAAAACATGGTAAATTGGACAAATTGTGGTTGGGACCTTACCGAGTCTCTAGGATATTAGGAAAGGGATGCGTTCGCTTAGAAACCTTAGAAGGAGAAAAATTGTAACATCTAGTAAATGGAAGAATGTCAAAACATCACTTTCCTCCAATTCAGTAGAGATTGAGGTCGTCTTTCTATCCTGTTAATGTCGGATCAATTTTAAGCTTTTGCTTTCATAGTTTAGATTTTGCTTTTGTGCATATTGCTTTAACAATTTTGAGCTTGTGTGTGTTATCTCAATTTGATTAGTTTAGATTTCATTATAGTTATTAATTAGAAAATTTATGAGCATTTTAATTTCTTTCTTTCACTTATGTTATTTATATATACTTCGAGTACTTACGACCAATTTGTGAGAGGGGTATATTTTTTTTCTTTTGCACGTGTTTTGGTTACTGACTATTGTTGTGGACCAGAGATTATGTGGTTCTCAAGAACTCTCTTCCACAGAGCACTTGTCCCCCATGGAGTCGGATGTTATACCACAAGTTGTATGGGGGTGTTAAACTTATTTTTGCCAGAGAAAATCAGAGTTGGATTGGTTTTGTTGCGCAAGGCAATGTTGAAGAGCATTGATCCCTTGAGATTTCAAGGCTTAGGTATTGGTTGCCACGTATGTATATGTTGCCTATGATGGGTCCTTGAACTTCAATTTTGTATCAGAAGCATACCTAAAGGATGTTACGTATGGAATATGTTACCAACTATGTTGCACTCAGTGGGACTTGCAAGTGAGCCGCCAATGATGAAAAAGATACTTGTTCATATCCATCCAAAGCTTCTATAACCCTTTTTATTTTTTCTGCATGTTCATATCCCTTTGGGGAGTCGTAATAAAATGTCATAGCATGATGAAATAATGTAACAAACTTGGCTTTCCTAAGACTTAGACATCAATCTGACTAGCCCAGAGTGTTTTTTCCTTGTTAACTATAGGGTGTTGAACAAACAACAAATAATTTTTTAGTTTTTCACTCAACCTCCAAAGTTGGGGCATTCCTGTTGGTGATTAGGCCTTAGGAGGTTATTAAAGTCTAAGTGTCAATGTATATTACCATGCTAGGCATTATTTTAGAATCATATGAACATGTGTTAGGTCCTCTTAGGTTTATTTTTGTTATCCGTAAAAAATAAATTTTCCCGTCAAAAATGAAGAATTTTTTAATGTATTAATTATGAAAATGTAAAAAGTCATGAAAATGTGGTTATGATGTGGCTTTTCCATGGGGGTGCTCACTTTCTAACTCATAGCACCAACTATACCCCTAAATCCACTTTGGGATTAATTTGAGTGATTATTTATCACTTAAATTAATTTTCTCTCGAAAATGGCCAAAAAGACATTTTAATTGGCCAAAAACGACAAAATAAAGTCTTAGGGGACATTCCTAAATTGATGGGAGCATGTCAAGGACAAAATCTCTTAGATGGCGAGTTCACTGGCAATGAATGGCGAGTTAACTAGACGTTGGATTCGTGTTTGAGTTGTCAACTAGAGGTGGCGCATTCACTCCAAGTGAGAAAGCCTTCTTAGAAGGGGTGCATTCTTGATTGACAAGTTGGCTCCATTCAAAGAAGATGCACGTCTACCAAGTGGAATGAGGCCCAGTTCAACTCTAGATAATCTACTAATCACCTCAGTTACACAGAAGTGCGCCCTCAATTATCTCCAGTCACTCTGATGAAGCTGCCAGTTAGGAAGTACACCCCTCCCTTGGGAATGGCGCCCCTTGGTCCATTTTTTCCTACTTAAGCAAGTGATTTCTTCATTGTTTAGCATCAGAAGGTGGAACCTCTGCTTCCAGTATTGTAATATCTTTTGAGTTTGGCATTAATAAGAAAAGGCTTTGGAGGCTTATGCTAGTGTGATCATTGGATGTTTGGATGTGTTATGCTCTCTATGAACCATTGAGATAACATGTGTATTTTCACAAGCTTTTTAATATTTGGGATTGTTGGTCTAGAATACGGGTGGGCAAGTGGAGCTGGATCCACATGTAATAGAATATGAGGAGGATGGAAATGAGGAGGTGTCATGAGTGGGAGCCCAGACTGCAAGCCCCGCGGAGTTTTAATTTCAATTGTGTGAAGGTAATTGCGTAACAATGCATGAAGGGGGGAGGGACGATGACATTTATGTCACGCAAGACAAAATGACTGACTTGGGCGAAGAAAGGATGTCAATATGGGTACAAATTTGTGGTAAGCGAAGGGAGTGGTACATATCACTCGTGAGAATTGATGTTAGCATGAGGTCTAGCAAAGGATTTGTTAAGGTCGGTTGGGATCTAACCATTAATGGCAACCTGAATGCGTTAATAAGCCTTGGGGTAGGCAGCACTGGAAGGAATGTTTTTTCACCGATATTTAAAAGCCATGCTTTTGCAACTACAGCAAAAGTTGTGCAGGAAAAGGGGCTCTGTGATTTGTCAGTGATGAAGAAGAGGTTGGGTTGCATTGTAGTCCAGAGAGCGAAGATGGCTCCTCGCCATCGTTTGCGTAGTCGTCGGGGGCGATGAGACTGGGGGGAGAAGAGCTCTGTGGAGGAGGCCCCGAGGCAAGAGATTATGGAAGACATCCCCCCGCATATTGACAAGTCCATCACGTCGATGGAGGACAAAGAAATGCAAACTTTAATGGAGAAGAAGGGATCGGTTCCGATTTTGAATCCTTATTGGGCGTTGAGGAAAATTTTGGCCAGAACAATGATGGAATACGAAAGCTTTGAAGGCTTGGTTGCGTAGATTTTCAGTAATGTGAAGGAGGACACGTTGAGGAGTATAATGGACATGGATGGCACGAGGAACCTTGTTGCACCTCCTTTCAGGCACGGCCCAAATCCCTCCAATTCTCCAAGGCCTTTAGTTGCTCATGTGTCACCGGTGCAGAGAGAAGAGGACCTGGATCCTTCATTAGCGGCAAGCATGGACTAACTTTGTTCTCTTCGTCTCAGGTATTTGGGTGAATGTCGTTTGTTTTAGTTTTTTGTGTTATTGGATTCACATCGGAGGTGTTAAATCTTTGTGATAGGATCAGTTTTTTGCTAGAAAGGGGATTTTTTGTCGAGTATCAATGGTTGTATGTCGCAGGCAAATATGTTATGTAAAAGGAAGTTTAGTTTTGCTTGGGTAGAGGAATTGACTTGTTACAAGAACTTCTGGGTGGGAAGGATGAACTCTAGTCTCTCCACTTGAACCATATTTTGTAAATCTTTAAATCTTTTAATTTTTGTACAGTAATAGAAGGATCTCTCAGCCTATTCACAAAAAAAATGTTTGGGATTACTGGCCTTTGAAGGGAATCGTAATCTAGTGCCGTAAGAAGTAATACTTGTATGTTTGCTTCTTATTGTTATCGATAGAAGAATGTTTAGAGATATATCATTTTTCTTGTTTGAATACATACTTTCTAAGTCTTTGTGAGGTATTTTACAAGTCACCTAAGCTGGAGGATTTGATGAGCATGTTAGCTCTACCTTTTGTCATGTAGATTCGAAAAAGGAGCATACTCCCTCCAATCCCACTAAGAGGACGACTCCATTTCCCAATACTTCTTGCCTAATTTGGGTTTTGGCTTCTTGATCTGATTTTCTAAACTTTTTCTCGGTTACTAGTTTACTCTGGTTTTAGATCTATACTCAAGGGTTATAATAGAAATAGATCTACACTCTAGATGTTAGCTTGCTTTAAAAGTTTCATTTTTTAATCTACATCTAGCATAAATTTCTTCTTTTTCTTTGCAAGGCTTACTTGTAGATCTAAAAGAGCTTGAACAAGAAGAGGTTTCAACATTTAAATCCGTATCTAGCATATTAGTGTTGTGTATTTGTTTGCCATCTCTCAAAAGAGGCAAGCAAAGATCCGAAAAAGGAAAACTTTCTAGCTTACCTTTTTTGGTTAATTTTTTGCACTTTTTAGTCTTTTTAACTTAGAATATTTGTTTTAGTAATTTTGTAGTATCTACCTAAACACTCTTAAAGTGTTTTGGGCTTTTCCTACTAATTCTTGTTTTTTTTTGGCTTTTTAAGGACAAGTAGAGAAGCATGCTGCTCAAATTTTGAAGATTTGGATGACCAAGAACCTCATACCCTCTCTCTTCTTTCTATTTCCACAATTTTTCTCTAAAAACTTGTAAGCTTCGTGATCCTATCCTTCAAAGGATCATAAACATTCCCAAAAAATAATTGTAATAAATCTTAATAAAAGGGACAGGTGAGCTACCGAGCGCCCACACCCCATCTCCCCAAGGGGGATCCATGTTGTCTCATTTTCATGGTGTGATTGTTAGATTAGTTGTTTTTCCTTTTTTTAGTTAGTTTACTTGATTTCATTTTCATAATTTGTTTTGTTTGCAAATAAATACTAACTTCTACACTCTGTCGAAGTGCAAGACTAGTTGAAAGAGCTTGCTTGAGTAAGTAGTGTTTGGAAAAGAGATTCATAGATAGTAATTAAACAAAAGTTTCTTTCCATGCAAGTAGTCTTACTTTTATTTCATTTTATTTCCATCTTTCAATCAAGTAACGAATCCGACTATGCAACCCTTAAGTACCGAAAGAGCTTGCTCGAGTATGGAGAAAGAGATTCTCGGTCTTTAGATTAGTTAAACAACTTCATATTTGATTAACTCAAAAATAACCAAGGCTCTTCTCCCCATATGCTCTGGACCTCTGTGGCTTGTCCGATAAGTTAGTCATACCAAAAAGGGATTAGAGTGACTAGTAATTAATCCACATTTTGTAATTAACCTCCCATAGACGAAAATCCGACATCTTCAACATCTTACCTTTTGTGGGAAAATCCTTCAATGAAGCAAGAACAACTAGATAGCGACTGTGGGGATCCGCCAGGCTGCACCCTCGTTTGGTGTAGTGTTGGACACACCCCCGCGACTCTGATCTAGCCCACATTTCATGTGATGGGCCACATTGGGTAAATCCAAACATATTCCTCATACCCTTTGAGTATATTTGGAATCCCTTCTCAGTAATCAAGATCATTTTTTATTAATAAAAATTTACCAAGAATAAACCCACACCTTAATCCACTGACTAATAATAAAATTATTTACCAACAAGACAATTGCAATACATTCCCGACACAACACTACCTTACAAGCATCATATCCATATTTGCCACTATTCTTTTATTTGCTTATTAGCTTACTTTATGAGTAATGATTATGATGATGAATGTCATATGTTGTTGAATTAATTGTTTTCATATAGTTGTTGTGGTTAAAAATCAATTAACTCCTGGAATAATTTTCACTTCTTTCATAGATTAACAACCATAGATTTTATTTTAATAGGGACCACCCCCCTTAGCTTTGTTAGAATTGGCCTAGACGAAGGAGTCAAGATCAAGTGACAATGCTTGACTCTGGCTTGCCCCTAAGGTCGCACTAAGTGGCTTGAAGATTTTACCACGTGACCCAAGGTGCAAATTAGGCATCAACAGAATGTATGATTCATCTCGACTAATTGACTAGTTGTAAAGTTTATTTTACACTTGTGGTCTTTTGGTGAGGATGGTGAGTAGGATTTATGTATAACATTACATCTAGTAGTAGTCTTTGTTTTATATGCATACCAGTATTTGCACTGGTCTCTAATGTCATCGTTGTACTCAATAGCATCTTTGACGTACTTTTGTGGTCATTAGTTGGACATTGATAAAATTATCTTATCTAGAGTATTGCATTGATCACAACCTATCCCTTGGTTCCATCTTCTAGCCTTATCCATCCTCCATCCATTCACCCTTAGTTGTTGAAAAATCCCATTGATTTGGATACAACTAAGTAACTCAAGGACCTCCCCCCTCTGTGACCTCTTTGATAAGATGGCCTCCATGTTGTCCCCTGGAGTCTCAACTCTAATGTATGCAAGAAAACTCTCTAAAGTTTGGCTCTAAACCTAGGACAGACGGTTTTCCGAAGCCTTAGTGATTCCACTCTAATTGCCACTGATGTTTGGCTCTCAACATAAAATCAACGCCTTTTAACCCCATGTTCCTTTCCTGTCGAATTTCCATCAATGTTTGGCAATGAGCTAAGGTTGGCATAGTTTCCAGAAGTGTACTCCCGAGACTCGAAATATGTTCCCCTATCCTTGAAATTGGTTGTTGGCTAGAGGGGTAGGTACTCTTTGAATTAAGAGGTTAACCCTATTTGCTCTAAACAAGCATTACAGTGGCAACTCCGTCGCACCTATGGATGGTGGCTAGTAGCAAAACTAAGGTCGTGTCATCACTAGTGCCCGTAAGGCAACCAAGGTTGGTTCCTTTCGGTCATTAACCAACTAAATGGTAAGAAAAGAGAAAAGAAAAGCAAAAGAAAGAAAATAAAAAGAAAAGCAAAAGAAAAAAGAAAAAAAAGAAATGCAAAAGAGCTACAAAGAAAAATGTCTAAAGCAACAAAATGAAAATGAAAGAAATATCTATGCGGATGAGAAATAAAGGGGAGCTTACTAGAGTAAAAGTTGTATTACCTTCTAGAACATCATCCATATGTGAGACACCATGCTTCCCTATTGATTGCCTAAACAAGAAATGTCAAAGAGATTCCATGTTTACCCTCTTCTCCAAGAATAACTCAAGTTTTCCGCGACCAATATCTCACTTGACTACCCTTTGACTTGTTTACCATCCACCCCACCCAAAAGAAGGCCAATATATGCAATGCCTCATGATGGTGAACTAGATGTTGGTATGTATATAAGACATTCATTGCATGCTTCATATTTTGTTATACGTTTGTCTTATGAGGAGACTATTTAGGGATTCGGTGGTGGTTACTTGTGTAAAGTAGAATTTGTAGCATTAGTCATCTTCTAATATTTATCGTTGTTAGTGATATTTCATCATCATTTAGGCTTTGAATGAGTCCTTGTACCATTGGACTTAATTGTAAAGTTTTGACCAAGAGTTTGCTTTTTGACTTGGTCAATAGTACCAACCGATAGGTTGAGTGCTTCATGATCTATATTTCATCATGCTACAGCCATTGGAGGCCAATTAGATCCCTCCAAGTGTTATTTTCAGCCCATATTTTTTATTATTGGCTTTTATTATGGAATTGTCCTATGTATTAACTTAATAGCCTAAGGTTGGAAATTAATTATTTCGGGCAACCCTCAAATGAAGAATTTGGATTGGTTTTTGTCATGCATTTGGTTTGTATTTCATAAGTTGAATTGAGCATTAATTCTCACATTTGGAAATTACTTAAAATCATTAGCAAGCTTTTCCCAAGTCTGGAATTAAAAATTCCAAAGTCTAGCAAGAATTAATCAAGTCAAGAAAAATAGACAGATTTGAAAAAGTGGTATCTTGGGTCATCATGAAAAATTTTCTTAGTAATACCGAAGTCCCAGAATCTTCATCCAGCATCTCAGGTGGGCCCGTCATGCTTCTTCCTCCAAGAGGGGCGCACTTCTTCTCCTAAGGGTGAATTTATGAATTAAAGCCAGATAAAATATTTATGTTGGCTCTTAATTGGCACAGGCATACTAAACTAGTCAAAAAATCTAAAACAAAACTCTAAATACAACCAATAATGGCATTCCAAGTAGATCAAAGTAGATAAATCACAAACTTAACTTATTATTGGAATCAAAAAACTATTCAACTCATCTTGATGTAGCACACAAATATTCAAACACAATATGCTCAACAATGATCAAGAATTCTAACAATGTTAATAGACCCATTCTCAAAGAATAATCCCAGTGGCTTATAGTTAACGGGTGCAGAAAAAAATAACAAAATCAAAGAGACGCTAGGTTTTATAAAGAGGAAATCTCTAGTAGCGGAAAAAACCCCACTTGAAAAGGATCGCTTCTCACAAATGCTCCAAGAAATATTACAATCTTCCAATGGATCAGCCAAGAGATCTGTTATCATAATTCTTGTAGTTGCTTCTTAGGGTGATCCTTTCCAGGATGGTAGAGGGGAAGCAACTAAAGTTTTGTCCTGCGATACCCCAAACCTCTGAGAGATTTCAGTTGTCACATCAATTAAGGGTACCTACACTTTAGACCAATTGGATAGCTAAGCCTAGGGAGCATCTCTATAACGAAGATAACCATAAAAATGATGAATTAAGGCGAATAATCCAAGGTATCTTGATTGGACCTCTTATTGTAATGGTTAATTAGAGATTTGAACAATTACTAAGAGAAATCGTATGCCTATGTGAAAAGCCCCAATTTACCCTAGGGTTTTATGCATGAAAATCAAATCTAGGTGTAAAAAGGTGAAATTCAATGAAATTAGGCAGTAAGATGAATGATATGACGTTCGAAAGTGATACTAGCAATACCTAGATCATGGTTTTGGCTAAAAGAGAGTTTTCCCCAATGAGGGTGATTTTTCCTAAGAGAGGCCAATGCTTTAGATGGGCAAGTGGAGTCGAATTCACTCAAAATTTGGTCTCTAGAGACTAGGGGTTTTACGTGATTTCCAACTTGGGTTTTTAATTCTAAACTTAGCCGCAACATAGAACTAGGTGTACCTAGAAACTAGGGTTTTAAAGGTAGGGTTTTTTTAGTTTTATTATGCCCGAGAAAGGAAATACTGAAAAATAAAGATGGAAGAGATTTTAACTTACCAGGAAATGAGAGATGACATGAGATGTTGCCCTTTGTCCAACGTTGTCAACTTGAAAGCTTATTTGTATCCCCAGTTGAAGATTCGGTTTGCCTAGTGCGCCCCTCCTACCAAAGAAAAATAAACACAATAAGTAAAAACTAAAATTATCCTTGATTTAAATCAGACAAGAAAGAAATGCTTGTGAAAGAACTCAAAAGGAAACTCGAATCGAATGCTAAGCAAAATCGACAAGTAAGACCTCCTAAAGCGATTTGAAAAGAGAGAGAAAGAGAGAGAGAGAGAGAGAGAGAGAGAGAGAGAGAGAGAGACGCCCTTCTAAGTCGCCCTCCAGTAAAGATGCCCTGCTGCAAGGTTAGATCACACCAAAGATATGCCAAAAAGATAAAAGATAAACATCCAGTGCCCAAAGAGAGGTAGAAACACAACAGTCACGAACTTCTCTGATATTTCACAAATAAGCCAAAAGATCTTCTAATTATTTCCAGCAAAGAGCCAAATTCCCAATGGGATACAATGAGAGAGGGTCTCTTCTTTATATAGGTTTTGAGCTCCCAAAACCCTAACCCACTTTATCATCTGACGGTTGAGATTAAAACATCATCAATGGTGGAGATTACATTTTTATCTTCTACATGGATCAACATAAAGGGGGCGCACTTTTGCTGAAGGACGTCGTAGCAAGGAGAAACACATCAAGTGCTATGATATTACAATGTGGTACATAAAAAGGCGGTCACCTTAGGGACATAAATCACCCTAGGTGCCCCAATAAATTGATATAAGATATAACATGTAAATACATCATGTGCCTAGGTGAGGGGGCGTCCCATGGGGGACGTCCTCCCTAGTGAAGTCAATAAAATGATGTGGACCCCCACGCTGAGAAAAACTGGTGCAAAATGATTCGATGAGCCATCATATATCATTACAAAGCAATCCCAAGCCATTTCCTTCACCATCCTAGCCAACTCGATTTCCTTAAGCAATTCCATAGTCCATTTTCTATGGATTATTTGCTGGTATAACCTCCCAGAACTAATAAAATGCTCATAATTCTCTATCAGTTGCATCCTGTGACAAACTGACTACAACAATGGATCCAGAGACATAGTAGAATGGTAATATTGACTACTCACACCCTCTAGTCCATCACAGCGCCCTAGGAGCACCATCCTCATCAGAATCTCATCATAAAAAATGTGACAAGAATAATAAAAAGCGATAATAATCACTGAAGCTCAAAATTGTGGCCACAACCTGAAAACCGAGATCAAAAGATCAAAAGATCTGCTCATTCCTGTGGGTTCGAGCGGGTACTTCACTAGGGAGGACATCCCCCATGGGACGCCCCCTCACCTAGGCACATGATGTATTTACATGTTATATCTTATATCAATTTATTGGGGCACCTAGGGTGATTTATGTCCCTAAGGTGACCCCCTTTTTATGTACCACATTGCAATATCGTAGCACTTGATGTGTTTCTCCTTGCTAAGGCATCCTTCAGCAAAAGTGCGCCCCCTTTATGTTGATCCATGTAAAAGATAAAAATGTAATCTCCACCATTGATGATGTTTTAATCTCAACCGTCCCCCATGGGATGCCCCCTCACCAATCTTTTGATCTGCTGATTCCTTGACTCTCAGTACCCGCTCGAACCCACAAGAATCACATAGGTTAGCGGGTTGGTCCTCAATGCTTAGACAAAAGAGGACATTACAGTCCTCCCCGCTTGAATTTGCTTGTCCTCAAGCAACTGTAAAGCTGGGTGCTGTAATACCTGTTCTGTCTCCCAAGTGGCCTCCTCTATAGGCAGATCTTTCCATTGAACCAAGTAATCTCTTATGATTTTGTTCCGCAGGTTCCGCTCTCGCACCTCTAGGATGCGCTCCGAAATCAGAATCAATTGCCCCTCATCATCAAGGAGGGGGCAGCTCTCAAATCCCCTATCTGGAGATCGACCTGCTGGACGGTCTCCGAATACTGTTGGATGTTGTGTGGCCTTATCTGGTGGTTTCCTGAAGGTGACAAAACACTCTGCTGCTCCCTCAATATCCCCCTGTCGGAGTATTGCCTCCATCCTATGTGATGTCACTGGCGTGGGAGGGAAGGTATTCATCCCTCTCAATACTACCTTCTGTCCCTCTGCTCCTGTGAACTCCATCTCCATGGTCTGGTAGTTTGTGGAATACTTCCCTAGGGAATACATCCACTGAACTCCTAATACCACCTTCATGTCGGTACATCCACCACATAGAATGTCTCCATCACTGTATAATTCCCAAGTGTTACTGTTAATTGAGGAATCCTCTGACTACACTCCATGGTGTGACTTGTTGCAACTACCGAAAACCCATCAAAACTCTTAGTCTGAATGTCTCTCCTTTTAACCCATGCAGCATCAATAAAGTTGTGGGATGCCCCACCATCTATCAGCACTCCCACTGTGTGGCCCTGTACGGTACCTCTGATTCGGAGAGTGTGGAATCTAGGAACCCCTATCATGGAAGCAATGGTACCTCCTGAGGGCGGCAACTCCCTAACTGTCTCTGGTGTCTGTCTCTGCTCCTGATCCGGATAATCATCATCCTCCCCATTGTCAAAATAGACCTCCATGTAGTAAGCCTTTCCCTTCCCTGAACATCTGTGACCTGGTACCCATGGCTCCTGGCAAGTGAAACATAACTTTTTTCTTCTAAGGTCCTGTTAGGTATTATTGTCCATCCATTCTTTCTTAGGCCATTCTTTCTGGACGGGTTTCCTCTCTTCATCTTCAATAGGGGAATTGGGTTTGGGAGGAAGCCTAACCTTGGGTACTGCATCCTGTAAATCTCTAGTCCGTCTGATGCCATCTGCTAGGGTGGTGGGCCTGTAAGACTTGACCCATCCCCGTAAGGGTTCAGTGAGAGCCTCAGTGAACAACATAATCAACCTGCTCTCTGATATATCTGTCACCATGACTACTATCCTCTGAAACTCTGAAATAAATGCATTTGCACTACCTGTCTGCTTGAGTTGTGCCAGCTCTCTAAAGTGGACCTCAGGATCCTTTTGATCAAACCGCTCAATGAGCCTCTATGTAAAATCTGGGTACGATGTGATGGTGTTGTGACCCAGTGTCACTAACCCGTGATACCACCACTCATGTGCTTCTCCGTCCAAATGCAAAGTAGCCAATTTAATGGCATTTGTCTCAATCATGGGGTTGAGCTGGAAGTATGTATCCAATTTCTGTACCCAATTCCTCGCTGGGCCACCCCGAGTGCCCTCAAAGGTAGGGATAGTCAGTTTCCCTACGGTGCGCTGTAACTCATAGTTATGGGTAAATGGCCTATTATAAGCTTTGGGTTTGTTCTTACTTTCAAAGTGGCAAAAGTCAGTGAAGGTCATAGCTAAATGGAAGTCCTCTCCTAAAGCTCTATATTCTCTCAAATAAGCACTCATGGGTTCTTCTGGTTCTGCTTGTGCTAGAGGCACTACAGCTGAACTATCTACGAATTGAGGCATGGTAGGTCGGAAGGGCTTGTGTATATGGGGATGGCTCTGCATGTTGGTATATAAGTACTCCCCTACTACTGCTGGTGGATACCCTATCGCTGTTGGGAAATAAGGGACTGTGTGGGGTGGGCCCATTCTTCTTAGTCATTTGCCTGAAGGTGCTCATCATTTCTTTTTGCCCAGTGGTGAGTTCTTTTATGGCTGATATGAGACTATTGAAAGCTATTTTATCATCATCGGCCATTGTTTCTTTGCCTTTTTAAACTGATACTCTCTGTTCCCCAAATCTATGTCCTCTAACTCCTCTTCTCTGTCTCTATTCCTCTGCCTCCTATGAGTAATGTTGTATGGGTCTCCTGGATTCATTTATAATTTTTGTATGCCCACAGCTGGCAAGGAAAATAGCTCTGAAATATGGGGTTGGCAGTTAACAGCAAAAATATGCAGTACAAGAGTACCTGGTTCCAACGCATGAAAGAGAATGTATGGTGCTGGAGATGACTAATATAATGCAAGATAACAGTCAGGCTTGAAGAGTGGAGAGTCAAAAGAAGGGATACAGAAGAATGGATGAAGCACCGCCAACTCCCATATGATCTACGTGAACGTGTTCGTCGCTATGTTCAGTACAAATGGATTGCCACACGTGGAGTTGATGAAGAGGTACTTTTGCGGCTTACCTACAGACCTCTGCCGCGATATACAACGACACTTATGTTTGAACCTTGTACGGCGGGTCCCCTTTTTTTTCTCACAAATGGATGATTTGCTTCTTGATGCTATATGTGAGCGTCTACAGTCTGCACTTAGCACCAAAGGCACATATATTGTTCGAGAAGGAGATCCAGTGACTGAAATGCTCTTTATCATTCGTGGTAGTTTAGACAGTACAACCACCGATGGTGGTAGAAGTGGATTCTTCAATTCAATTAACCTTGGTCCTGGTGACTTCTGTCATGACGAACGCAGGTGAGTCTTTCAGACTTGGTCGCACGATTGGCAGAAAGAGGAATGCGATGTCAACCCCAGTGAATAGGCAAAAAGAGGAAAGTGAGGAAAGTCCGGTTAAATGTGGCTTGCCTGATGATCGTTTACAACCTGGGAGAATCTTACGCCAAAAGCCCGACAAGGAGGAAGTTTGCATCACTCCAGTGAAACCCTCACCTGTGTTTTCTTTTGGTAAAACTGAGAATTTAGCCGAAATGGACTTTTCATCGCTGCCTTTCGATGTTTTGGTAGAGATAGTCTGTAAACTTGGGCACCATGAACTCGAGCCGTTGTCTCGCGTTTCAAAGGATTTCAAGCAAGTGGTTAAAGTAGCTAATGAAACGTATTTTGATTTTAAAACCCCGAATCATGGGCGACGACCTAATCGTTCGCTATTTTTAAATGAATTCCCCAAGAAATATATTTCCATAAGTGATAATTCGTTTGGATGGCCTGCACCAATGGCACCAAAACGTGTATTCTTCAAACCCGAACTTGAATCTTTCACAAGTATAAACTTGATCCCAACAAGATTCACTTTTAAATGTTCTTTTTCCTGAGATAATTACTGACAATAATCTGCTTCGAATCCTCCAATTTTCACTCGATTGGGCTGTAGATCGTTGGGTTCCTGTGACCCGCAAGACTAAAATCAGGACAATCGTTTCTCTTCAACGTATGCTGGAGAAAGGCAGACAAGAGAGCCGTGCCTCACAGCGCTTCTACCAAGCCTCACGGCTTGCTCAAAACTCACGGCCTCGGTCTATAAAATTCAACTCCCACAATGAAATGGAAACCCTCAATAGATTCCCACTCAGGTTGGCAGGAAAACCAGCTCTGATACCACTGTAATATCCCAAACTGATATAATAGGAAAGCAAACCCCGAACTTTGCATGCATGCAGTTGCATGCAAATATGTGCTCTAGAAAAATACGGAGATGCTATAAAATAGGAGAAATCAATGCATGTACATACCCGTATATAGCTCAAATAAATAAGCTGCTGCTGGGAGCCCGGATGATGTGCTTGCTTTGTCTCTGATCACAGTGACACGGTGTGACGATGAAACCCTCTGGCTGGATGAATAATCAACCTCCCGGAATAACTGTTGAATGTAACCTGATGATGAACTAGTGCTGAACCTGTATGATCCAACCTGATGATGAACTAGGGCAGATAGTTTTCACTGCCGAAATACACCAGTTAGCTGAGCATGCACTCAACCCCAACTTAGCTCGCCGAGCTCTCCAATTCGACTCCACAAATCAATTATCACATAAGTATCTTCTCCATTCACTTTATCTTTCTTTTATAACCTTCAACTACGAAAACCCTAACTTTTGACCTAATTAGGTCAATTTAACTTCTAATTTGCAGTTGACTTGCATGCATGCGCATGGAGACTTAAACGGGTGCATGCATCATTAAATAATGCTCAAATGTCATGCATGCAGGTGGCCTTTGGCTCTGGTGGCCCTCTTCGACCCAATGGTGATATAATATTGATGCCCTAGATCTTTTGTAGATGGCATCAGTCTTCAGCCGATTCCCTGACTGTCAGTACCCACTCGAACCCACAGGAATCACATAGGTTAGTGGGTTGGTCCTCAATGCCTAGGCAAAAGAGGACATTACACCAGGAAACTGCTAGAAACAGCTGGAAACTCTGGAAACTTTTCAAGAAACGGCTGGAAACAGAATGGAAACGTTTCTAATTTTTGGATACAGCTTGGAAATGTTTCAGTGGCGTTTCCAAGCCGTATCCCCTCCATTTAAGTTTCTGAAACGGGGAACGAAGTTTCCCCTCCCCTTACAAGAAGTTTCTGGTAACGAAGTTTCCGGTAACTTAGCCTTTGGCCCACACGTGCCAAGGAAAGGCTAGAAGCTTCCTCCAAACCCCAAATCGTCCACCTCTCTTTGACCATTTGTCCCTTCTCTAAGCTCTATTCTACAATCCTTCATATAAAGTTTTCTAGGGAACTTGAGAGGAGACAACTTGGACCTAGAGGACAGGAAGGTTTCCAACCTGCACATCAAACCATTGAACACATCTTTACCCTCCAAGCTATCATCAAGCAGCCGCAGCATCGCTCTTTGAAAGTCTATTGTTGCTTTGTAGATTTTAAAAAAGCTTTTGATTATGTTCCTCGATAGGCCCTATTCCAGAAGCTTAGAGACATCGGCATCTCCAAAACCTCATTGATTGCTATCATGCACCTATATGAGTTGGTCCTTGGTTTGTGCACAATTCACGAAGAATTAGAATTCATCTAAAGTACCATTGGGCTTAAACAAGGATGCCCCCTGTCCCCCACCCGTTTTGGGATCTATATTGATGAGTTAAACCTTCCTTCATGAGCATATCTTGGATGGAGATGGGTGCCTCCCCCACTAGGTTTTGATATCTATTCTCCTTTTTGTTGATGATGTGGTCGTCTTGGCCTCATCTCCAGATGGGTTGCAAAGACAGATGGATGCATTAACTCTTTTCTATGACCTTCGACTGTTGACAATCAACTTGGGCAATACCAAGGTTATGACCTTCAACAGGATAAAGAAGACTCAATTAGACCTTCACTTCCTCTTCAAAGGGGGGAGGATCGAGACCACTAGTTCCTACACATACTTGGGGATTGCAATTTTCGGGGCCATGCTTCAGTTTGCTACATGCCCTTGGCCTCAAGTCAACAAGGGTAGTGGATCCTCAGCCCCCCTCAAGAGACGGTGGTGCTTTGACACCACTTTCAAGACATCTTGTCCAAGATGGCCCTCGTGGACTTTCTTATCCGACCCACTATTCTATATGGATTTGAGATTCGAGGGTTGGTTTGTTGGATTCTGGTTGGACCTCAGTCAAGAGAGTACAAACTCTTCTCCTTTGATGCATCATTAGGTGCAAACAGACTGTTCCTCAACACCTCATCCTAGCAAAGTTTGGTGCATAGCAAAGTTTGGTGCATGGCCCTTTTGAATTGAGACAATGTTTAGTCTGATCACTTTTCTACACTTCCTTTGGAACTTTGTCAAAGCAATGATAGGACAAGACCAGTATCTATAATTGGCCTATTGTTCTTCAGAGATTATTGCCTCATCTTTCCCTCCCGGATGTGCTCAAGGTTGTTTTGCAAGGGTCTCATATCTCTTGGATTCCATGGGCATTCAAATGGACCAATTCCCTCCTTTCAGATATTTTTTGGATGCACCTGGCCACCCCCTACCTACTAGACATGAACTGAACAAGATAATCAGAGATGACGCTTATAGGCAGTTCATCCAGATTACTTGGGTTAACCCTCAAGGTGGGTTATGCCCTAAAATGGCCTTCTATGTTGAGCACATCTTGGAGATGAGAGACAAACTCATTGTTAGACTACAATATACCCTTCGCCATTGGTTGCACACTCTCCATGTTCCCCTCAGCCAGTTCTGAGTGGGCTGTCATAAACTTCAAGTACAGAACGACCACCAAATCGATCATTTTAACATGATCTGCTTCTTGTGCCATCTTTCGTAAATCAAGATAGAGTTGCATTTCATTTTATGTTGCCCCATCTACTACAAGATCAAACGGAGGTTGGACTACCTTTTCAAGGGGACTTAAAACCTCATCAGCTTCTTCAAATATCTCAACCAAAGACGCTTGGATTTATACATGCAAGGAGACCATCAAACTCTGAGCCCATATTCTTCAAGATTCTGCTCAACTAGATTCGACCCAGCAAATTACTTCCTACTTCACAATGCTACCTTCAAGAAGGGGCACTGAGAGATAATTTGATAGTAGCACAGTCATAACCTCCAGACTAGTGCAGACCCTCCATCCCTTGAGATCTCAACGGCATGACAAGACCAAACCACCCCTCTGCTTGAGGCAGACAAGACTCCCCAGGCCTCAGCGACGAGCTACCTCCTCTCGACAGCAACACAGTGGGAAGCCCATGTCTTCCACCAACTCTTCCTCTCAACAACATACTATCTTGATTTTCCTTAATTCGGCCATAGATGTTAGGAAAGATGGGTCTATTCTATAATAGACCTACTTCATTATTGATAGATCCCTATCCTCATGGCCTTTTCAAACCACCTCAAGGTATTTTTATTATTATGTCATGTCAAGAGGGATTCGTTAGGGCTTTGAGTCTTTTAGTTAGGGTTTGAGTCTTCTAGAAGGAAAAAAATAATTGTTTATTGAGAAGAGGTTGAGCTTCTAAAGCTATAAAAGGGAAGCTCCTATCTCATTTTATTTGTTAGTTGTTGGTGCTACAAGAGAGATATTTTTGTACAAGACATCATTCTATAATAAAATTAATTTCCTTAGCATTGGAAGTTATACTTGGAGCTTCTCATTGTTGGTGGTATTTTTCTTGTTCATGATCTTCTATTGGAGGTAACATTGTGCTAGATTGTGTTGTATTTCTTTAGAGGTTCTTTAGGGGCAATATTATCCAAAGGGATTGAATCTATGGCAAGGTTATATTCTAGATTCAATTAAATCTCTTGCATAGAGGGTGATTTTTCATTTTAGGGTTCTTAGTTTGAATGTTGCAGTTTTAACCCCTTCTAGGGTGTACGGGTTTCACTCAAGCAAGAAGTAGAGGAGTTTGTTCTCTCTTTGTAGTTTGCATTTTGTAGCTTCTCAATTTGAACATTGCAATTCTAACCCCTTCTAATGTAGGGTTTCAATCAAGCAAGAAGTAGAGGAGTCTTCTCCCTTTGTGGTTTGCATTTTGTAGCTTCTAAGTTCTAGACTCTAGTACATCTATGAAGGGTTGGAGGCCTTAAGCACTTAATCTTCCTTGGTGATCTTTGTATGAAACGAGTCCATTGGGAATTTCTTAGTTGACTCCATAGTCCAAAGGCAGAGCACTTGTTATCTTATTTCTCTTGCAACTATCCATAAAAAACATTATTAAATCTCGTTTCATTTAGTGAAATCTAAGCCTGATGGGCTAGCTCAAGTGCTTGAGTGTTGTAAATTGTGAGCAGAAGGTCTATGGGTCAAATCCTCATGTCGCTATATATTGCTATATAAGGGCCTCACTTGATGCCCCCATCATGTTAGCTCTGTAATCAGAGCGAACAGGGTGTGGCCCCTGCGGGTGGGCCCCCTGTGATTTCTTCCTATGAACGTTTCATTTACTGAAATCTAAGCTAAAAGAAAAAAATCCAAAAAAAATAATTTAGATTTCACTTAGTCCTATTTGTTAATCTTGAATATCTTAAATAGATATTTTATTTCTGAATTTTATTTTCATAGAATAAATATTAAAATTCAGAAACTACTAATTATTCCTTGGTAATATAGCTTAGAAAAAAAAATTGGGGGAAAAATAATCCAAAAATAAAAATCTGGAAATTACTATTATTACTCATCCTCTATATTTTAGATTTTTTTTACAAAATAAATTTTGTGCTTCATTTAAAATCAATAGATTCAAAAATTTCAATACTTGTCTTATGATTAGAAAAGTTTGCAAGTATTTTCATGAGGTATTTTGGAATTTTCGCAATCTAGAATTTCCTAGAAAATTGGAAAATTTCCAGATTTAAAATTCTGAAAAATTCATTGTTTTATCCTAAATTTAGAAAGATTTACTTTGTTATAATTTTTTGCATTTTTCCAGCAATATATTATCCATAAATTGCAGCTACTAGTTGCAAAAAATACATAAGTTTAGTGTTATTTTAGTGTTTTCCTAGCTTATTTAATCCTGGAAATTTTTGCGTTTCTGCACATTTTGGATAATTTCAAAAATTAGTTTCCTTATTTATGTTAAAGAAATTAATCATAAGAGACAAGGAGGAATTTACATTGGTTTTAACCACTAAACCCTTCAAGCGCTAATCACTAAAAGTCTTAATAGAAGTGTTAAATTGTGGCAAATATCTATTGATCTTTAAGTTTGACAATTGGATTTACCCAAAGTAAGTGGTTGTTGTTAGCATTTCTATATCAATTGGTTATTGTGCCTTGTTGACAAAGATATAAATGATTTAGTTGGATAATTAAGACACATTGCTAAATCATATTGCTAATTGTTATATCTTAAATGTGGACTAAGTCACCTGATTCGAATTGGTGTTCAAGTTCAGTGACCTTAGAGTTTGACAAAAATTTGGCACTGAAAATTATGGTGATAAAATTTGACATTATATTCGAGAAACTATAAAATTTGAAAATAAAAAATATATATTGGGACCGGCAAGATCTACTGCAATTCCGACCGAGAGTGTCAGGCAAAGCACAGAGTAGGAGTTAGGATGTGCTTTCTCTCACAGGCGTCAGGTGAATTAGTGATGGCAGTCACGGCGGCTATGAGTTTCAACTTTCACCTCTCGGTTTCACAATTCACCTCAGTCAACAACTCAACAGAAAACACGGGCTAGGGTTTTTGTTTCCCTAGACCAAATTAAGTTGATTTTTAAAGGCGAACCAAAACGAATTCGTCTTGAAGTTCACCATGAAATTCGGCAAACTTGAAGGATTATATTTGGCGCTCAATAAATTTTGACGAATTTCAAATTTGATCGTTGAAAATCAACGAATACGGTGACTTAAATTGTGGGTTTGGTTATTTGTCTTGTTCTTCTTGTTTATCTTGTGAAGCATTGCTATTGAGTATATAAGTAAATTCATTGGCTAAACTTGAACATCTTTTGTTAATGATCATCTCACATGGTGTTTAAGCTTTCTTTACGTACATGAGCAAAATTCACTTTCTATATTGTGCTTAATATAATCTAAATTGACTCAAATATTGCCATATCTTTCATCTAAACATAAATAAAGAATCAATTGAATTGGGATACCCCCCTTGGCTAGTGGGTAGGGAACTTTTCTTCTTAGGTACAAATTGGGCAGTAACAAGGCTTCTGAAATGAAAGGAGCGTCTGGATCAAAGCTGGTTCTTAATAAATTAACTATGATATTCCAGGCTCCTTGAAATCGAGAGCTTTAGATCCAACCTGGCCTCGGTAACTAAAATGCTACCTCTCAATAAGACCTCATAGAAATCGGCTTCAGAAAGCACTGAATTAGGCCTCAGAAATCATTGCAACCAGTCTAAGGTTAACTTCCTCAGAACCTCACTAGCCTACTAAGCTTTTTCCCTGTCAAGGTACTGTTGCTCTTGAAAAAACCAGCAACCACAAAATTGTGTACAATGACCTCAAACATTGCAACAGTTAGAGGATTTCCTGCTCTTTTACTATCTGCTTTTGTAGTTCTTCGTATTAGATAAAGACCTTATGAATAACTGGAAGTAAAGAAATATTGAATAGCAAAATTCAAGTTTTTGCCCTAAATAAGGGTTAAAGCTCACTTGGATAGTATAACAGAGTATCTTGAAGCAGAACAAATATTATGAACCATGGCCCACACATACTACAGAAAAAGGATTTACATATCAACAACATTCTAATCAATTTTGCAGCTCTTAGCTTCTCTAGATGCCAAACCATTTTCCTCTCCAAAACATACTTGTCCACCAAAGCTGCCGTGTTTGATCACCATGTGCAACAGAACAACCAGAACAATTGTGTAGGCCTCCTAATTTTCTTTAAAACAAAAAACATATTTCATCTTAGGAGACAATGTTACAATTAGAGGCTGGATCTCCTGAAATGTCTTTTTGCTAGCAAACATTTGTTTTTTTAAGAGCCCATAACGCACATGTTCGATGGCCAAACTATCAGGAGAACACAATAAACTCAGTTTCCTTCGTAAAATTTCCTGCCTCGGGATAATCATTGTGCAAAAGCTTGATAAGGTTGACAGTCTATGAACTCATGGAGATGTTAATGCCTACAACATGAAACGTAGAATGAAATCCTGTGATAAAAAAAAATATCCCAAAAGAATGGCATGAAAGCTCACCTTCAAGGAGGTAAATACAAGAATTGCTGAGGCAATTTTGAACTTTGCTAATTCCCCAATGAACCTTATATTTCTGATCTTTGTTTCAATGTTCATTTGATCCTGCACAAAAATATGATTGACTTATACTCTTACAGTTAATAGCATAAGAAGGCAACAGCATGTCTAACAAAGAAACAGACTTTATCTTAAGATAACAAAAGAACAAAACACTTAAAGTACCATGTAATGTTTTCAAAAAAGCCACGAACAATACCGAAACAGAAAGCCATAACCACATAACTTCCCTTAATGCCTTCAATTAATAATATATAGGAAAAATCTAAAAACACAAACTACCAAAGGGGAGAATAATCTGCAGATAACCAAAAAGAGTTGATAAAAAAGAGAGAATGGTTTTTATGTCAAGGTAATTATGAACACTCAAAATAAAGATATTTTATCATTTATGACATATGCTTCATAGTTGTAGCACATAGTATCGGTCAAACATGCCAAAACCATACAATGAAGAGTAAGGTACCTTTTTATTTATTAAGAAGTTGAACTCTTCCTCTAGCAGCTGCAGAAGCATTGAAGCTACGTCTTTCATGCAAGTCGACAACGTTGCCACCATTCTTGAATAATAGGGCAATAACTCCAAGGATGTCCGAGGCACGTTGAATAATGCTCTCACAAGCTTTTTCCGGTTACTTTTTGAATTCAGATAACAGAAGTCTACCTGCAGAAAAAATCATAATAGAGCACTCCCATATTCATAGTGTTTCATGTCTCACTAGATAGTAGAAACCTCAACAGAAATATCTAATAATAAGCATGTCACTCACTGTCAACTGGTCAATAAGGTCACGACTAACACAACCCGGAAGTCGTTGCAAGAGGCTGTCTAGGTTTGCACCATCAAGGCTTTTTACTTTATCCTTCTCATTTTCTTTATCTCCCTTCTTATCAGCGTCTCTCTCCTTCCACTTCTCTTTTTCCACTTCTTTACCCTTTTCCTTGTCTTTCTCTTCTTTTTCCTTGGACTTATCATCGGATGTCCCCTCTCCTCTTAAGGTTTCAGACTCTTGGATTCCATCTGCAGCTTCTGAAATGGACAAAGGACCTTGTTCTGACTCAAACGACAACTCCTGCAGAATGTAGTAAATTCTTAGTTAAATATAAAAACATATAAAGAAATCAAAATACATTACAAGCCCAATGATCTCAATCATATAAAAATTAATAAGTATATGTCAAAGAGCCACCCATGAAGTGACACACATGCAAGTGTGTCACTATTCATCATATTATTCTCTACAATGCCATTGAGAGTTTGCCTCACAAACCATCCATGCCACCATCACAGAAAGAATAGAATAAATCAACAAATTTTCGTACCATTGTGGTACTGCAATGAGCTGAGCCTCTAGTAATTTATCGTTCATACCATCTTGAGGTTTTTCCAAAGATTATTCTCAAGAAGGAATTCACGGCTAGATGAGATGTTTCCAATCTCATTCTTTAAAATTAAATCCATGGAAGATTAATAGTTGTTGAATCTCTCATGCCGAACAGGTTTATTAATGAGATGCAATAACATTTCATGGTATACAAAGGATAGAAAGCAAATGTCCAGCAAATAGTGTTAAAATTTTAAATGGCATATACCACAACAGCATTCTTATTTGTTCTGCTAGTATTTGTTTTTCTCTAGAGGATCTCCTGCCAGAATAATAAAGCAAGTGATCCTATTGACAAGTGCCCCTTCACGGTTTAATATACATCCAAGATATATTTTTGATCCATCAATATCTATATGAAATTATTTTTCCCAATTAGCAATTGCAAGAAGTGGAGTGCCTCAAGTAAAAATAGTAACCTTAAAGTGGCATCTGGCAACTCCCAATGCAAAATTACTTTACATGCAATTAGTCACATTAGTGAACCAAATTATCATAAGAAAATGTTTAAGGTTTTTAACATGTAGATCAAACCATAAACATGTGAGTATAGATCCCAATACAAGTCATAAAATTAGGAAGAGTGAATTGCTACCTAGCCTAGATTTCACCACAAATTGCATCCATTCATGTGAATCTAATTTTATCCATCCATTTCCAAGATAGCGAATTAACTCTTAGGTTATTAGGAGTTGCATCAATAAAATAAACACATGTGATTTGCTTAAAATATAGCATACTTAGCATTTACCATGAAGATCCTCCGATTTAGCAAACAGACAATGTGAGCAAGAATGACATCAAATATGCTATGCAAGAGATCAAGAAGGCAGATTTAATTTGCTTTATGTTAAGCATTTAATCACTTTTACCAACACTAGTAAGCATGCATCTAAGTTATTAGAAACAACAACTCAAATGCACTATGTTAGCAAGCCTTCTCAATAGATATTCAACACTAAGAATTGCTGTAGATTTCAGATCTGCAATTTAGTGATTATAACAGCAAATAAACTAATAGGAGAATGGCTTAAACAAGAGCTAGCAGCCTATTAGCGAGTACTTGAATTAGTTAAACATTAGAAACTTGAAATATCAGACAACACAAGAGAATTGACTAGATGTTGTTGAGTTCCACTTATATTATGGTGTTTTTGAGTTTATGTTCCTTAGGGTCACTATATTATTAGGCTAAGGAGGGGAACCCCTAGGTGTCTCTTGAAAAGATTTAATCCAAGCACCTGTAAGATTCATAAAATGTGATTAGTAAAATAGAAACGGAGGAAAACTTGAAATCAAAATAAACTATAACAGATAAACCCTAGATCTAGTGGCTTCGAGGAAACATTTGTTGGGCCATGGTGTCAATTAGCAAATTTGAATAGTAGATGAGAAATCTCCAAGGGAGAGCGGAGGACAAAGAAATCCCTCTCTTTCGCTAGTTGTTACGCCTCCAATTGTGTGAAGTGTGCCCTTCAACATATACCAGAGTGAGGGAGTCTTTTCCCATTCTAAAAGACCAAGTTCAGTCTTGTTTTATGTAAAAGTGTTGGTCTAGTGGGGCTCAAGAGCCTTGGTCTGGTTATGGGAGGTCCTCTTGGTTCCCATTTCAAGGAGTTTTGTCTTAGTGGCTCTACTAACTACCACTTGATGGGATGAAGTCCCCCATCATGTTGGGAAATTATGCCCTAGGTAGGTGCTCTGGTGCTTCTTGTTAAAGATAATGTAGTTGCAAGAGCCATTCTCTGGGAGGATGGAATCCTAGTCATTTAACTAGGGTTCCTGGTCAATTAACCATGCAGTGTAAGCCCTTAGCAGGTATCTAGGGCCCCTAGCAATTATCTAGGGATCTTGGACTAGGACCAGGCAATATGGGCCATGGCAAAATCCCCTAGCTGATCACTAGGGTCTCCTGGTCAATCAACGAGAGAGATTCTTGGTCTGGGATCAAGCAGTGCATAACCCTAGCAGTTGTCTAGGGTACTTGGTCTAGGACCAAGTCAGATAAGTTCCTAGTAGTTATCTAGGGCCCCTAGCTAATCCCTAGGGAACCTAGTCAGTTAACCAGTTGGATCTTGGTCAGTTAAACAGATGATGATGATGTGTGATTTACTCCTCTCCAAGGTCTTCATGAAGGTTGAGCCAAGGTTTTAAAAACCGAAACCGAGAATCAAACTGATCAAGGGTCAACTCGGACCGGAACCAGAACCGGTAGTGAACCAAAGCGGTTTGATTTCAATGAACCGGACTATTAAAAAATACATGAAAATTTAAAATTTTAATCATAAAAATTATATTTAACATTCCAAGGCATGATTTTAAACGATTAGACAGATAATATGCAAAGTGTACTCAAGTCTACTCATATATATATACCATAAACAATGTATGGGTCACAAAATGGCACCAAGTGCACTACATAGATGATAGAAGATAGTATCATAGTACAAAGCAAAATCTCATAGCACATATATCAAAGTATGAAACAAAATACAATATCAATGAGGCTCTATCATCAAAATATTCTTTACAATCCAAAAACATGATCAATGATGAGTCATGAGCCATGGCTAATCAATCATCAAACTCAGCACCATTGCTAGAAATGTAATGCTCAACATCAACATCTGGCTCAGACTCCTCTGAGGACCCGCCCTCAAGGACATATACGACCCTAGTAGAAGCACGAGCTGCACGGCTAGGTCGTCTAATGCCACTAGTACTAGTACCACCACTGCCTGCAATGTCTGGATCTACAACTGTATCCCTTGGAGTTGGTACTAGTGGATTGTATCCCTTGGAGTTGGTACTAGTGGATCTGCATCCAAAGCATCACGCCTCAACTCATCTTCAACTTCAATATCAAAATTAGATTCAAACTATGTCGGCTGAATCTCCACTACCCATTCTAAGTTTGGATCAATATCCTCCAACATAATGGGATATGTATCAGGTCTTTTGTTTAGCAATTGTTTGTGTCTTAGCCGAAGGTTGTACTACACGAAGACGAGATCATTTAACCGTTTTTGTTCCAAACGGTTTCTCTTCTTCGTGGGAATCCGCTCAAAGACAGACCAATTGCGCTCACACCCGGAAGCACTGCAAGGTTGACTAAGGATTCGAATTGCAAACCTTTGTAATTGAGAGCATTGGCTACTAAATGATTCCCACCAGCTGGCTGCAGAGACAAAGTTAGTTCAACAAATTAGATTGCAAATTGAAGTATGAACTTAAAGTCTTAAACAACTTGAAGGCTAAAGCTTAAACAATTGAACTTAAAGATTTAAAATTAAAGCTTAACTGTTTACTTGGTCCGTCCTCATCTCTTTCCTTCTTTGCTAGGGTTTTTCCAAAGGTGCTCGTGGCTCGATTGAAAGAGTTGATTTGTCTATGTATCTCCATCTGCTCACTCTCATCAGGGACCATGCGCTCTAGGCATTCATACAAGCCATCTTTGACCTCAACTATTACATCATCCCGTAACTGAACTTTGTAATGATGCCTTGGGTTCAAGAAATACCCAACTGCATGTATAGGGCGATGGAGTTTATTGTTCCCTATGTTGTCAATAATCTCCCAAATAGGGCCATACTTGGCCACTCTGTTTTTGTAAGCTGCCTTTATTTGCTCCTTTGCCTGGTCCATAGCCTCATAAATGTAACCCATGGCCAATCTTTCCCCATCCACCAACCGCAACACCTTCACAAGGGGCTCAGCAATTTTCACAACCTCTGATGCTTTTTTCCAAAATGCACTATCATTAACTTTCTTTTTGGTTTCTTTTGCCTCTTGCCTACGAGCCCACTTAGATGAAATCCATTCATCACATGAAAACATCTTTTGCAAGTTCTCCTCTTGGGAAATGAGAGACTGCAATGTCAAGAAGTGAGTTGCAAATCTCGTCATGGCAGGCCTAACAAGTTCCATGTTCCCAGTGTTTTTCCTCATCAATTTCAAGACCCATGAATGGTTGTAGATATGCTTTGTAATGCTCTTGGCCTGCTCTATAACATCCTTGACCCAATCTTGTTTGCCTATATCCTCAAGCATGAGGTCTATGCATTGTACAGCACATGGGGTCCAAAATATGGTTTTGTCTTTGCTCTCTAACATCTTACCAGCAAGGACATAGTTAGAGGCATTATATGTGATGACTTGAACAACATTTGTCACCCCCACCTTCGTAATAACTTCATCCAATAGGTGAAATAACATGTTTGCATCTTTCACCCTATCAGATGCATCAACTGATTTCAGAAACATGGTACCTTGAGGGCAAGAGACAAGGAAATTGATTATTGTACGATTCCTTGTATCACTCCATCCATCTAACATGATGGTACATCTTGTAGTGGCCCATGACTCCCTAAAACCCTGCAAGTATTCATTTATGTACATAACCTCCTTCTTCAAAAGTGATCCCCTCAAGTCCTGCATACTAGGGCCTTTGAAGCCCTTACCAGCAGCAAAAATGGAATCCCACATGGGTTGATAATAAAGTGAGAGGGAAGCATTAGAGGGGATATTTGAATCATACCACCATCTAGCAATGTACTCATAAGCAGGTTATTTGCATTGCTTTTTCCAATGCCCATCTAAGGTGGACTGAATTTGGGTCGGTAGAACAGCTTGAGATTGAGAGGCATGGGCACTTGCAAAGGAAGGGGAAGGTGTTGAAAAATAGTGTTGAAGGGTCTTCTTCTTTTTAGGCTGAATATCACCAATGTTTGGACGAGATGGAATAACGTACTAGAAGGGGTCCTTACCAACAGAAGAATGGGCAGAGGAGGAGCCTTTAAATTCATTTAACCCGGACCTCCTCATAGTGGCATTGGCAAGCTCTCTCTTCCTCCCTATCTCAGCTTCTATCTCTTTCTGCCTAGCCTTATCTTCTTCAATTTTTTTAAACTGATTTAACAAATCAGCTCTTATCCCTCCAATTACTTCATGTGGTGCCTCACATGGGATAACTTGGCCTCTTATTCCATCCAAGTGTTGCTTCACCCTATGAATTCCTCCCCCACGTATATGTTTGTTGCAATATTTGCAAAAGACTTCACCATCAACAGTCTCAACATGGGCCCATGTAGCATCTTTTGCTCTTGGAGCCATTGTTAAAATGCAAAAAAATTGTTTCTACAGGTACAAAAAGAAAAAAATTTGAAAATTCACAATGCAATTTAGATTCTAGGAAAAAATTAAAAATTGCAATTTAGCATTTCAAGTATTTCTTGAGAAAATAAAAACAGATTTTAAATTGAAGGAAAAAAGCAAAGTCTGTAGCATGCATGATGTTGCATACCTTGGTCCACCGTCCACGACGGTAATATGAATAAACAAATAGCTTGAGCCTTGAGGTAGCAAACTCCAGTCTCCTCCACGCTGGCAATAAACAAACAGTCTGAGGCAACGAAATTTACAAACAATCTGGACTCTAAGGCTCCCGTCTCCACACTAGCTAGTGGTTGCATAATGCAAACTCCAAACTTCAAAGTTGTCCAAGACTCCAAACTATCTCTATCTCTTTCTCTGGCGGCTGCAGCAGAAGAGAAGAAGACAAAGTGACTCTATCTCTTTCATCAGCAGATGCAGCAAAAGACAAGAACTTGCAAACAATCAATGTTTTAATTGTTGAGTGAAATGGGAGGGAGGGTGCTTATGCTTTATAGCGTTAGAATTTGTTTTAGGGTTAGGTAGTTAGTTAGGTTTTAATGTATTTTAATAAATAAAAAAATTAACTTGTTTTTTAAGTCACGCAAATTCCGGTAGTGTTGGTCGTGTTTCATCATCTGGTCGGCCGACTAGTTAAGGGACTGGTCGGGTAAGGTCAGGGTCGATCGACAATGAACCGACCGGTTTAGGGTCTGGGTCGGTTGGTTCATTGCTGAACCGGTCTCCGGTCCAGTTTAAGGCCCGGTCTGAGTCACTCAGACCATTGGTTGGTATCGCTGACTGGTTCCGGTTCTGGCTCTACCGGTTTTAAAAACACAGCTTTGAGCTAGGTTGTTTCCTCAAGGGACTGGCCACCCCTTAATGGAGTCACTAGCACTTGACCTTTGGAGCAGTCAAGAGGACCAGAGGATCACATCATCCAATGTGAACCTTCCTTATATGGTGATGATGAACTTCCAGTTATTGTTTGGAACACTTGTGGACAACATACATTGAGAGAGTTAAAAGTTTGTTTTCCTTTCCATGTGGTTAGAAGGGTTGTTTTTCCACCTTGTCTTGTGGTTAGAAGGGTTGTCTTCCCACCTTGTTGTTACACCTTTTGTCTTGTGGGTAGAAGGGTTGTCTTCCCACCTTGTTGTGAAAACTCTTGTTGACTTGTGGTTAGCCTTGTAATTAGCTTAGTCTTGAGTTGACCCCTCCCTTGTTCGTCCTATGTGCTAGAACCCCTCTCGAGTGTGGTAACTTGCCCATTGTTATGTCTTATGTGTAACCCTCAACTTAAGACGTCCTAATATTAAATTATGTTTTATGTGGAATCTTTCTAAAAGAGGTGACTTCTTGACTTTATTTGGGTAACCCTAACCTCAATGACCAAATAGAAGGTGGAACCTTCTAGGGGTCATTAAGAGACTATAAACTTGTGCCTAGACTTCACTATGAAAGCATCTTGAAGAGGCATCTCAACTCTAATCTTTTACATGTCTGATCTAGGGTTTTCGGCACTATTGTTTGGGTGTCTTTTAGGGTTTCAAAGATCCTCTTACTTGGACACTTTACTTGTCTTGGGCCCTCGTTGTATAGCGCTACTATCTCTGGGGTTTATTACAGCTGGACAACTCCTTTGCTTGGATTTCTTAAGGTTGATCTCTATGGTGCAGGAAATGCCTAGGAAACAAGCGTACCAATACCGAAAACTTCCCAAAACGTCGAAATCGGTATGAAACGCCACTAAAACGCCAACAACCGTACCATACAGCATTTCGCAATTGTGAAACGTCGTACCCTACGGTTGTCGATGTTTAGGTAGCGTTTCCGCCCGTGCGAGTGGCGTTTCGACATCAATTTTTCCTTTTGTGGGCCTGTACATGAATCCAAGAGGGCTACCCGTAGCTCAAATGGGCTCAAAAATTGGGTTTTTCCATTGTTAATGATATAGTCATGGTTTTCCTTCTAAAATGTCATTTATGTGTGCCATTATTTTTTTCTTGCAAGATAATGTGTTTTTATATATATAAATATATATTTATATATATGACGTTTCCCCTGACAATTTCCCGCAACGTTTCTCAGAGGTCTCCACTCGCTCTGAGAAGTCAGGGTAAACAACTCAGCCACAATATTCACTAATCCAAGATGAACTACACTTCAAACAAATTTAGAACTTGTAGCACATGAAATCCTTACGCAACAATCAGGCAATCACATATGGCTCAAAAATTTACCCTAGAAACCCCAATGGGGAAAACCAGCCATCTCTGGGGCTTTCTACTTTCCCGATCACAAAGCAAATAAAATGTAGAAGTACAATAAGATTTAGAGAAGCAACTAGTGAACCTGAAGGTCCACAGCCCTAGATCTGCAGCAGCTGCAACCGTTGATTCTTGGAAAATGTGCCCCCAGCAGTACACCCTCACGTTGGATTTCTCAAATCTGACTCTCCAAGTCACTGGATGTTGTACACTCTGTCTATCTTTCTGAAGGATGCTCCCTCAGCTCTCTGCTCTGATCTTCTAGAGTATGGAAGGTGAAGTGTGTCCTCAAACACTGAAAATGTCCCCCGACAATTATAGTTGCATCCTCTCTGCTCAGAAAAGCATCCCACCTATTCTGCACTCAGTCAGTCTCTGACTGATCACTGAAGACCTTTCCTCAGTCACTGAAGAAGACCCTCATCTCTCTAGGCCCTCTCAGCCCCCCCACACGTGTGCAGCAGCTCCCTCACGTCCCACACGTGTGACGTGTTGCTGCTCATGTCCTCCTCCAGCTGCTCACTCTACTGCTGCTCTTCAATCTATGAAGATTCTCGGTGAAGACTCTCTCTTACTGCCTTGATGATAGATCTCCTCACTCTTTGAGAATCTGACCTCTCACTACCCTCAGGAATGCGCCCCCAGCTTTCTCAAATGGTTCGCCCTTCTTTGGTCAACTGCTGCTCACTGCTACTCTGATCTCCTAATAAACACAAAAGATAATATTCTCTTGCACCCTTACTACCTTTTTATAAGTCAACCTGAAATTAGGTCACCAAACCCTAATTAGGGTTCCAAAACCCTAATTTCACTTTTGGTGTCAAAAATCAAACTGCTGCAAAAATTGCATGCATGCGCTTTTGCATGTAACTGGGAAAGGTGACTTGAAACACTCATGTCTCCACTGTTGGATCCATGACACATGGCAGAATGCATCTCACACTCTACCCTCCTACCTGAGCTGATAAGTGCCTCCATGCTAGGCAATCGAATGGAGGACATCCTGATTTACACCATAACTCAACACTCCCTCTTAACGAGGGATGTCCGACCATAACTGATGCCCGAATCCAATAAGTCCTCTACTACAGTCATGTATGTTCTAACTACCTCTGCTGCCTTCTAACCTGAAGTACTCTAATCCTCCTCCGTCCCAGTGGTCTCGAAAGGAGCCTCTCGCTCTCTCTCGGACCACATCACTAATCCTGGACTCAGCGTCCCTCTCATTCTCTGTTGTAGCCAACCTCTGAAGCTATCATCAAGTGGATCAATTGATCGGAACCTGGTCTCCCTGCCTTGAGATGATTCAGCTCGCTCCTGAGCTAAGTCCATCTCAATCATCTCATACCAACTCAATCTCTGGCTAGTACTAGAATGAGCATCGTGCTCATATCTCTGCCCAGTGGACCGACTCTCCAAAGGTTCATCTAAACTGGGAGCTTCTTGCTCCAACTCCATCTCAAAGTCTGATGAGGACTCTAACAACCACCCAGTTGTTCCTGAAGTAGGTCTTCCCCGCACCACATACTCTCCAATTCTGTGGCCTATCAACATTGGGTCAATTCCCATGGGATAAGTGAATATCAACTGTCTCTGAAACACCACAAAGAAGCCTGCATCATCCAAAGATGATACTGAGAGTATGCTCACTCTCAATCCTGGTATGTAAAGAACTCCAGCTACCTCTATGAGTTCCCCACAATCTAGTAGGAACCTTACTCTTCCTACTCCACGGATCACATGCTTTGTGTCATAATAATCTTTGAAGGTTTGCTCAGGAGTATCCTAAAGGAATATGAATGCTTCTCGCATTCCAGTCATATGACTACAGTGCTTGCAGTCCACAAGCCATCTCTCATCAACCTGTACCTCAGGTTGACTACTATCATGACCAAGAACAAGAGAGGCAAGAGAGAAGTCCCTCTCAAACTTGTTGGTGAACTCATCCACCTGTTATGTCGTTGCTACCTGCTCATCCCTTTTCTCCTTATTCTTCTTCTCATGAGGGCATTGGCCTGCATAATGCCCGTACTCATTGCATGCAAACAATCTAACCTTACTTAGGTCTTTCTTCTGCTCACCTCTCTTGAACTTCTGCTTGCCCTTCGCGGCAAGTGCCACATGTTCCTCTTCTGGTGTTGTAGAAGAAGACCCTTGAATGTACCCTCTTCGGGTTTCTTCTTGTGTGAAATCATCCCACAGACGATCACACTTGGGGAGGTTTTCTCTAGCTACAATGGATTTGACAAATACTACCCATGATTTAGTCACACCATTCAAGGCTTCTCGAACTAACTCTCCATCCTCCACTTTATCCCCCACAACTGCCAACTCATCTCTAACCCGAGTTATGTGAGTTAGATAGGTGACCATTTCCTCATCCTTGACCATCTTGATGATCTTTAGTTTCTCACGAAGCACCATCTTTCTACTATCATTAGAGCTTTGGTATAGTTTCACCAGAGCATCCCACATCTCATATGCATTACTTTTTCCTGAAATGTGTGGGATGATGTGGTCCTTGATTGCATCAAGGAGAATCTGATGAGCCTTGATGTTCTTCTTTTCATAAGCGTCTTTTGTCGTAGCATCTGTAGGAATAGCTATGCGATTTGTATCTGTGCTATCCACAATGTCCCACAACTCACTTTCTTTCAGAAACAACACAACCCTGACCTTCCATGCACTGAAGTTTGAGACCCCATCCAACTGATCCTCCACACGCAAACTGCTAGCCATCTCTCTGGTCAATCTGGGTTAGAAACCAACTATCACAATGAGCAAAACTCAGATCTGGCCCTTACATGCCAAGATCTGAAAGATCTATCTCAGACCTATCCTCTAGAAATCAAATCCGATAGATCTGACCTCCAACAACTCAGATCTGACACCTGCATTGTAGATCTGGGTAGATTTGGTCACTATCCTGTTGATAACCACTAGATTTTCTCAGATCTAAACCCCAGCAATCAAATCTGATAGATCTGACCTCACTGAAGAAGACCCTCAACTCTCTGGGACCTCTCAGCCTCCCACACATGTCCGTAGCTCCCTCACGTCCCACACGTGTGACGTGTTGTTACTCACGTCCTCCTCCAGCTGCTCACTCTGTTGTTGCTCTTCAGTCTCTAAAGATGCTCAGTGAAGACTCTCTCTCTCTCACTGCCCTGATGATAGATCTCCTCCCTCTCTGAGAATCTGACCTCTCACTGCCCTCAGGAATGCGCCCCCAGCTTTCTTAGATGGTTCGCCCTCCTTTGGTCAACTGCTGCTCACAGCTACTCTGATCTCCTGATACACAAAAGATAATCTTCTCTTGCACTCTTACTGCCTTTTTATAAGTCCACTTGAAATTAGGTCACTAAACCCTAATTAGGGTTCCAAAACCCTGATTTCACTTTTGGTGCCAAATATCAAACTGCTGCAAAAATTGCATGCATGCACTTTTACATGTAACTGGCAAAGGTGACTTGAAACACTGCATGTCTCCACTGCTGGATCCATGACACATGGCAGAGTGCATCTCGCAACCTACCCTCCTGCCTGAGCTGATAAGTGCCTCCATGCTAGGCAGTCTGCATGGAGGACATCCTGAGTTACACCATAACTCAACAGTTCATATTATTGACTTGCCTCTGAGAGGCAACATCTTATCTGAAAGTTATTTATGAGTCTAAGGAAGGTTCATTCACTTAAGTAAGTCATCGAATATGTTTTTGTTCTTGTTGTTTAGTTTAATTTTTGTTACAGTTGTTCTATTATTTGATTTTTACTTCAGTAGTACTGTTTTATTGTTTATGATTTTACTGTGTATTTCTGCAATTGTTAAATTTTGTTTCAAACCCTAACTTTAACACAGTGATCCCTAGTTATTGTTAAAGTTGAAAGAGATGAAAATTATATCTTAAAATTTAACACTTCTTGGGACGAATCCATTAGGACACATGGCTTACGGCTCCTAGCCACACTTGTGTGTATGCTATGTAGAGGTGATTGCACCTGTAAGGTGACGAGCTATTTCTACTACCCTGAAAAAGGGCAACAAAGGAGACTTGTACATTAATTGTCAATCCAAGGTTCGAGAGAAACTTGCGAGATGTCGTGCACTATATGTGCAGGATCCAAGTTCATTATTTACAACTGGTTCTGTGCATGCTCCTATGAAAAGGAAATTACATCACACCACACTTAATAAATCAAAAGTAGCAACGATCCATCTACTTGAACGTCAATCATGCTAATGGGAACGCTACTGTCACCAGGACATCTCCTGACATGACCTGGATACTCCCTGTTTCAATGAATCAAAACCAAAAGGAAAATCCACTTTCAGAAATGTAAAGGAAAATAACAAGCATGTATTCAACCAAATATTACTCTAACTGTAATCACTGTTTGAAGGTGGTGCTGCTTTGGCACGGATTATCATTGACAAAAGTGTAGTCACAGGCTTTATCTGCCTTTGTGCTCTGTGTGTGAAACATGGATATATAATCATTTCATAAGCAAAACTATAAGAACGAAATAAACATGTATTCAAATGAAACATGCAGGAAAGAAACTAAGTACAATGCCCAACATTTGTTCTCATGGAGTGGGCACTTCCTCCATGGGAACAAGATGTCGGCGTGAACTATCACACGAGAGAACTGATCAAAACTTCAACTCTGTTTTCATTCACAAACTGAGATTACATAATATGGTCGTGAGAGTGCCGCTCTATATCGACATCCCCCCATACAAGGTCAAGATTGCCCTTTTTCTATCAAATCTGGGCATCTCATTTATTAATTACAATATAACTAACAAGAAACCACATAAAACTAATCCCCATAGTTTGGTGGGAATGTTGGTTTCTTATTAATGAATGATCAAACGGCCTCATCCAAATAATAAATCAGCTTTCAAACTCATTCTTTGATTCCTGTATTTGTATTTATCAACTCCTGAATGCTTGGTTCTGAAAATACATGTTTAATTAAGCAAGAAGAACAGTCATGCGATACATAGCAAATCTTGGAAGCTGGCAAGATGAGCTGTCTGGAACACGTGGATCTGTAGCAGCGGTTAGGGCACCCTACTTTGTAACAACTACGCCATCCACAAAATGGTGTGAGGAATCAACGAATAGATCAATGACTACCTATCCTATTGAGGCAAAATTGGGCTCGACCAGGTGTCATGGAACTCCCTTTTCGATCAAAAATATCAGTTGGAATGGATTTGCGAGTGAAACTCCAAGGATTTAGTGATTAAAATAGTGCTTCAGTTTGAAGGCATTTCTGGCTGGAGAAAACCCTACAAATATATAGCGTTGATTTAATTGATACTACGTGACTGCTTGCTCCACATGTTAATGCTCTGGATATTGTTGACAGATACCTTACTGTAACAAAGGCCACAATAGTATAAATACTTTCTTTGAGCTTTGCAAACGAACACTGAAGTGGACAGGTAGATGTGCAGCAGAATATGCAGGCCCATATGATCCTACATTAATTTATCTCCACGCTGTATACTTGATGCCAAATTATTGTTGAATATCCCAAGAATGTTGATTATTACACTTGTAAGTAAAAATCATGATAAATAGTGTATTGGCGGAAACAAGAATGAATCTGGTATAGGTAAAACACATGTAATATAGATATTTGGATGGTGAAAATGATGCAATTTAAGACACTCAACATTCTCCCCTACCAAAACTGTTGCATGTCCCTATGCAACTTCTCATGCTGGTTGATCCAGATAATTCTCAATCATTGTAATAAGTCCTAGGGTTACACAATCTACAATATCCAACTTTTGTTTGTAGACACAATTTTATCTAATACGACGTGTTCCCTTCTAATTGACAAGTCGAACTTCTAAAATATTGACGATGCCAAAACTCCATTCAAATATATGATGCTACTTACAAGAGTGCTTTCCATGCATACTCGCTGGAGAATCAAGGGCCGTTGAAATGCTAAACTCCTCCTATAATTTAATGAAATAAAACAACCTGAGCCACATGGTCAGAAGTCTTCAAATCAAAGTGCGCCTTGACTTGTAAATGTTGCATCCTGAATTTCATTCATTAACCTAGCCCAACCTGCACCTTATCCTTTAGGCCTTTCGGTATTATCGAATTTCCCAGGGATGCACATGCAAACACTTGTATTATCACAAGTGCTTAAATAATACAAATAAGCACCTGCAATATCGATTATAGTGATGAATGCATATCTTACCCTTGTTGAAACGAACAAAGGTGGAATGATCACTAACACAAAAGAGACAAGATGCAAACCATTATCTGTCCATCACTTGTCAAGAATTGAAGCCATTTTGTATGAACCATCAATGAAAG
Source organism: Pseudotsuga menziesii (assembly GCA_001517045.1). Classification (NCBI taxonomy): domain Eukaryota; kingdom Viridiplantae; phylum Streptophyta; class Pinopsida; order Pinales; family Pinaceae; genus Pseudotsuga; species Pseudotsuga menziesii. The sequence goes on along the minus strand of LPNX010317127.1, from coordinate 275,679 downwards.
ATGGAAAACATCTCCAAGAGTATGATGAACAGAATGATAGATATCCTAAAGCATGGCATGTCCCCGTACAAAGAACATGTCCGAGACTCCAGTTCTTGTGATTGGGATATAGTTTTAAAAATTGGAATCAAACTCGGAATCGGTTGAAGGTCAACTTGGACTCGGACTCAGAATCGGTCGAAGGTCAACTTGGATTCGGACTCAGAATCGATCATGAATCAGCCAATTTGAATTTAATGACTCGGTTTACTCAAAAATACATAAAATATTCAAAGGAGGGCATCAATTACCAAATGGTTTCCTCCCATAAACTCAACAATTGATAGAAAAGATTGATATCTTAGAAGCCTATCACTACAGCAGCAATATGACAATAAAGAGATAACAATGACTTTTCCAGACTGTCACTTTATCACAATCTCAGCAATCAGTGAGCCCTATCTCTCAGCAATCAACAATTTGGTGTCTTTTAAATTATTGAATAGGATGCTACTCAAAATATTAATGCAAAGCATTTGATATTCGAGCATTATTGTCATTGTAATCCATATGCTGTCACTTAACCATAAGAGATGCCAAAGGGCGGGTGCATGAATGATTCTTAGCCCACACGATGAGACAACGCTCCGGCACAAAGGAAATCTCCCAGCCAATGATTAAATTCATCCGGCCAATGAGGAAAACGACTTAAACAACGAGGAAAATGACTTAAACAACGAGAAACATTCCCAGATAGTGAGGAAAACGTCCTCGGTAATGAGGAGAAAACCCTAAAAGAACAAAAATCCTGTGCAAACACTCAACCGATCTTTTACATAGATCGGTCGATCTAAGCGGTTCGGTATCGAACCAACCGATTCAATGTCCAAATCGGTCAATTCGGTACCGAACCGATCTACAGACCTATTTGGATTGGTTTTCCATCAAATCGATGAATCGACAGATTCTGAAACTGATTTCACTGAGTTTTAAAACTATGGATTGGGCCTATACTAACTGCCAAGTAAAGGCGTTACTACCACTACTGCTGATTATTTCCCAAGTGGCTTCATCAGACATGCTTTCATCATCACCGAGCATCAAAGCCCTACACATCCAAAAGTTATGACGAGCATAATAGTTTCAACCCATAGTAGTGTTATAAACACAACCTTCTTTTTCACCATTGATATGCCATACCCATATCGGCTATCAAGATATGTACAAAGCAACAATTCACATGTAATCAGAAGTGGGACAGCAACAAAAGTATGACACAGTACCCAATGTTGATAATGATGTGGTACAGGAGCCGCCGTAGAGAATCGTCCTCGAGCAACAAAGATATGAAAAACCACAAAGGTAGGAATATAAACCAATTAGATTCAAAAGAGCAAACATTGTAGATGCAATGAAGAACATCATGGAATGACAACTTCCTCCTTGTGCTTACTAGGCATATATTTGCAAGTTGCCTTCAATGTAGATTAATCAGCTTCATCTGTTCATTGATGTTGCAAAGTCCCTGAACATGGACATGTACCTTTGAAATTCATAATAAAAAAGTTGTGGATCCAAGAACGATCTTGGAGTAATCAATAAGCGGAAAATTGCTTATTATATACAAATGTTGGCAGGTCAGCAAATAGAGTTCTAATAGGGATTAGTAGCAAATAAGTAGAATAGATAGGTAGCTCAATGGTATAAGTGAACTGAGTTATGTTATTGAGTGGATTAAGAATGGAGTAAAAAGAAAATTAATGAGGTCTTTGTTGATAATTTTTCGAAGGTAGTGCAAGGAGCAAAGGAGATGGAGGTGGGTTTGTTGTTGAGAGGAGATTCGACATTGAGTAGGAGGTCAAAATGAGGGAAGGTATGGAGATGATGCATTTGGGGATAGTATCATGTTCTGGTTGGATGGGATAGAACGAGAACATCCTCCAACAAAATAGTCAATACATGGGTGGCTCTTACTGCGCCACAAAATCTTCTAACTCTATTCATGCAATTATATGACCTAATTTAAATGCATCACACGACGTATGAAATTCCACAAAGAGGGTAGTCGACAATTCCTCTTTGTTTATCCCCTTACTATGTGTGTTTCCTAAAACCAGTACAAATAACTACGTTATGAGCCTTTGACATCTTCTTGGCAACGGCACCAAAATGACGAGTTATTTTACTACCTTGAATAAGAGCAACAAAAGATACTTGTACATTAATTGTCAACCCAGGATTCGAGCGGAACATGTGAGATGTCGTGCACTACATGCTCAGGATCCAGGTACATTTTAGATGTGATGTCGTGAGCATATAAAACCAGTCAATAATGATCATGAAGCGCATTAAAGCTGATATAAACTGCTGCCCAAAGTACTGATATGTGAATACGGTGCTTCGGCAGGAGTAACTAATAGCATTATTTACAGTTGATTTTCTACAAGCTCCTATGAAAAGGAAATTACATCACACCACAACTCATAAATCAAATATAGCAACAATCCATATGCTTGAACGTCGATCATGCTAATGGTAACCCTACTGTCACTGAGACATCTCCTGGCATGACCTGGATACTCCCTATTTCAATGGACCAAAGCCAGAAGGAAAATACACTTGCAGAAATGTAAAGGAAAATAACAAACCTGTATTCAACCAAATACTACTCTGACTATAATCTTGTTCGACGGTGGCATTGCTTTAGCTTAGATTACCATTGACAAAAGTGTAGTCAAAGGTTCTATCCAACTTTGTGCTCTATGTGTAAAATGTGCATATACAATCATTTCATTAGCAAAACATAAGAAAAAAATAAGCATGTATTCAAATGAAATATGCATTAAAGAAGCTAAGTACAATGCACAGCACTTGTTCTCATGGAGTGGGCCCTTCCTCCATGGGAACAAGATGTTGATATGAACTACCACACTAGAGAACTGATTAGAACTACAACTCTATTTTCATTCATAAACTGAGATTTCATAATATGGTCACGAGAGTTCCTCTGCATATCGACCTCCCCTGATATAAGGTCAGGATTACCTTTTTTTATATCAATTCCAGGCATCTCATTTATTAATTACAATATACTAACAAGAAACCATATGGAACTAATGCCCATATCTAAGGGTTGATATATTGTTGTAGTTACCGAATTGATATATAGTTTGAAGAGGTTGTGATTTTGGTGGGAATGTGGATTGCTTATTAATGGATGATCAAATGGCTTCATCCAAATAATAAATAAGCTTTCAAACTCATTCTTTGTAATATCCCAAACTCATATTTTCCTGTTTATGGGTATACTGTAGATGGCTAATAGATTTACTCCTTAATCAAATAGGAAAGCAAACCCCGAACTTTGCATGCATACAGTTGCATGCAAATATGTGCCCTAGAAAAATACTGAGATGCTATAAAATAGGAGAAATAAATGCATGTACATACCAGTATATAGATCAAAGAAATAAGCTGTTGCTGGGAGCCAGGATGATGTGCACTAGGGTTACAATACCCCTCTGATGATGATGGAAGCAGCATGCGGAAGTTCTGAACCCTGTAGGTAGGAAAACGAATTGCTTTATCTCTGATCACGGTGACACGATGTGACAGTGAAACCCTCTGGCCGGATGAATAATCAACCTCCCGGAATAACTGTTGAATGTAACCTGATGATGAACTAGTGTTGAACCTGTATGATCCAACCTGATGATGAACTAGGGCAGATAGATTTCGCTGTCGAAATACACCAGTTAGCTGAGCATGCACTCAACCCCAACTTAGCTCGCCGAGCTCTCCAATTCGACTCCACAAATCAATTATCACATAAGTCCCTTCTCCATTCACTTTATCTTTCTTTTATAATTTTCAACTGCGAAAACCCTAACTTTTGACCTAATTAGGTCAGTTTAACTTCTAATTTGCAGTTGACTTGCATGCATGGGCATGGAGACTTAATCGGGTGCATGCATCATTAAATAATGCTCAAATGTCATGCATGCAGGTGTCCTTTGGATCTGGTGGCCCTCTTCGATCCAATGGTGATATAATATTGATGCCCTAGATCTTCTGTAGATGGCATCAGTCTTCAGCTGATTCCTTGACTGTCAGTACCCACTCGAACCCACAGGAATCACATAGGTTAGCGGGTTGGTCCTCAATGCCTAGGCAAAAGAGGACATTACATTCTTGGGTTCCGCTATTTGAAATTATCAACTCCTAAATGCTTGCTTTTGAAAATACATGTTTAATTAAGTAAGCAAGAAGAATAGTCATGCAATACATAGCAAATCTTGGAAGCTGGCGAATTGAACTGTCTGTAACACATGGATCTGTAGCAGCGGCTAGGGCACTCAACTTTGTAACAACTAAACCATCCACGAAACAGTGTGAGGAATCAATGAATAAATCAATAACTACCTAGCCTATCGAGGCCAAATTGAGCTGAACCAAGTGTCATGGAATTCCCTTTTCGATCAAAAATATCAGCTGGAATGGATTTGCAACTAAAATTCCAAAGGATTTAGTGACTAATATAGCATTGCAGTTTGAATGCATTGTTGGCTACAGAAACCCTTCAAATATATAGCGTTAACTTAATTGATACCACATGATTACTTGTTGTTGATGTTTGTAGGTACGTGAGGCATCCTCACTAGCTAAGCCGGCCCCAATAGAAAAGAAGAAAAATTGTATTTTATTATTCCAAGAAGATAAGTCGGCCCAAGAAGTTAGACAAGTCGGCCCCAGTGAAAAAGTCAGACAGAAATCAAGTGTAAATAGAGGGAACGCTCTCTTCATTTGACACACCAAGCAAGTTTGCTCAAGCTCAAGGAGAAGTTCGCTTAAGTAAAGAAGAAGACAGTTTTTGGGTTGTCGAACACTTTTCTGAACAGGCTCCTAAAATCTAGAGATTGGTCTCTAGAGCTCTTAAACTCATGCATGAGGGCGCATCAAGTGGCTAGTGGACCCCAAATAACTTCTGCATAGCACTAGGAAAGTGATAACAATATCCTAAACTAGGAAACTGACAAAATAATAAGGTGGACAAGGGAGGATTATTAAATAATCCTAACACCCCCCCTTAATCCAAACTTGGACAACCTGGTGCTTGGCAACCGAGACCAATGGTCACCCATACAACAATAATGGAAAAATAAATAAATGCTCATAAAACTAAGGAATGGGAACAAATCCCCCCCTCAAAAAAAAGCATTCAAGGAACTGAATCAAGCCTTCACACCAAGCAGAGACCTGAGATAGACAAATCTCTTTTGAGTGAAAGACTTTGTAAAAATGTCTACAACCAGCTCCTCTGTAGGGTAGTAATGCGGTGTGATGGTATTGTTGTGCACTAGTTCCCTGATATAGTGCACATGAAGCTCGATGTGTTTGGTCCGTTGCTTATGTACTGGATCACTGGAAATCTTAATTGCACTTTGATTATCACAAAAAATGTCTATTGAAGGAGAAGTGTGAATGCCAAACTCTGTCAAAATCTCATGTAACTAAACTCCCTGAATGGGAGCATTTACTGCTCCCCTGTACTCTGCCTTAGCTGAAGAGAGTGCTAGAGTTGCTTGCTTCTTGCTTGACCAACAGATTGGTCCTGATCCCAACATGAACACAAACCCTGAAGTAGATTTTCTATCAGTACTATCTCCAACATAGTCTAAGTCAGTAAAACCAACCAGATCTAACTGAGCACCAGCAAAATAATGAATCCCAAACTCTCTAGTACCCTGCACATAGTGCAAGATGTGCTTTGTTTCCTTCCAATGCAGCTCAAGTGGCTCTTGTATGTACCTTGCAACCACACTAACAGCATAAGACAGTTCTGGTCTCGAATGTGCCAAGTACAATAAGCTACCAATCAATTGTCTGTAGAGTGTGCTCTCAACTAGGGGATAGAACCACCTTCTTCCAATCTGATGCCAAATAGGAAAGGAAAAGTTGTTGCTTTGCAATTAGTCATATGGAGTCTTTTGAGCAAGTCATCTACATATTTGGACTGTGTAACCATGATCCCTGAAGCTTTTTTAATTACTTCAAGGCCAATAAATTGCCTCAATAGCGTAGATCTGTCATGGAGAAAGCTTTGCTCAAAGTTGATTTGATGTTCCTCAATCCAGTAGATGAATGACCGGTGATGAACAAGTCATCCACATACAATACAATCAAAAGTAAGCAACCTCCCTTCTGCTGCATGTAGACATTGCAGTCAGACTTGCACCTTTCGACAATCTGTGACAGTAAGAAGGCATCCATTTTGGCATACCATGCCCTTAGGGCATGCTAAGCCCATACAATGATTTCCTTAGCCTGCATACCAAGGAAGAATCTTCAGTGTACCCCTCATCCTTGAGGTTGTCTCATGTAGATCTCTTCTTCCAAGTCACATTGTAGGAAGGCACTCTTCACATCCATGTGATGTACCTCCCATTGTTTCGAAGTTGCAATGGCCAAAACCATCCATATGGAATCCATTCTTGCAACAGGGTCGAATGTCTCATTATAGTCCAAGCCATGAACTTGTGAGTACACCTTTGCAACTAACCTAGCCTTGTACTTGGTTGTAGATCCATCAAATGCAAGTTTTATTTTGTAGATCCATTTCCACTGGACCAGCTTTCTCCCTAGAGGAAGGGAGACAAGATCCCATGTCTTGTTGTTCTGCAGTGATTCATATTTCTCATTCATGGCTTCCTACCACCTTGGATCATGGCAAGCCTCTTTATAGGATTGTGGATCAAACCCCACCATCATGTAGCACCTCTCTAGGACAAGGGGATATGTATGACATAGTGCAAGGTTCTCATTTTGAAATTGAGATCTGGTTCTCCTTCGATCAGATGGATCCCCGGCCATGTTCCCGGCAACTTCAATGAGTTTTTGAGCCCATTTAGGCCTAGGATTGGGAGCAAGAGTTGGCTCTGGAACTGCTTGATCTTCATACTCAACATCAAGATATGGTTCCACTTGGTCCTCATCTTCGAATTCTTAATCTGAATCATCTAAAGAAACATCATCATGTTCAAATGTTCTAGGTAGAGCAGATTTACCTTCCTCTTCAACTGGTCGGAGATCTTGCAATGGATCTTCATTGAATTTGACACTTCTCTCTATGAAGCATCTCCTGGTTGCAATCTCCATCAGCTTGTAAGCTTTGCATCTTCTGCATATCCCAGAAGAATGCATTCGCTACTCTGGGGTTGAAGGGCTTTTCTTTTGTCAAAAGGGATTCTGTCCCATGCCTTGGAACCAAAAACCCTCAGATGTGAGACATTAGGCTTATGTCCCATCAGTGCTTTGAATGGAGTGACCCTAGCCACTGACACTCCATGCTCGAATGCAACGGTGCCCTTCGTAACAGCTGGGATTTGAGTATCATCTCCCATGTGAATGTTAGGACCATCAAAGAGATCTAAAGAATAAAATGACTCTTTGGAAGCAACCATGTGGTTGGAGGCTCTAGAATCAATGAGGAAAGCCTGAGATTTTGAAAATCCAGCCTTCAGTGCATGGCATCTCTCACAATCATCTGTCTTGCTTCCAGAATCAGTCTTCCTTGCGCCTTTTGGGAGGGAAATGTGGTTATGTTCAAGAAGCTTAGCCATTTGATCTATAGTTTTATTCATGCACGAACTCTCTGGATGGCTCCTTTCTTGCAATAGGTACACTTGGTCTTTTCAAACTTTTTTTGCTTATCCTTCTTGGAACCTAAGGCCCCATCTGATCGATTAGGCTTCTCCTTTGGTTTGGATTCAGGATTTTCTTGTCCTTTCCCTTTTGATTCTCTTTTGCACTTGCATTCTTTGACTCCCTAGCCCAAATAGCCTGATTCTTGGAGGCTTTCAGCAATCCCATTTGGATTAGTTTGTCTTGTTCTTGGATTAGGGATTAGTAAATGCATCTAGAGAAGGCATTCACCAGTTTGGGGTTGTCAATCTCCCATAGTGGAAGGAGGACAAAATACTGAAAATTCATGGCCAAGCTTACTTAGAATGGATAGCACCAATTGCTCAGAATGGATAGCACCAATTGCTCATCCTTCTTGTCAATTCCACATTGTTTGCACTGTGTTACCACCTGAGTTGCACTCAGTTGGACTTTCAAGTGAGCCGCCAAAAATGAACAAGTACTTGTTCAAATTCAGAGTTCAGAAGTCCATTCAGGCCTTCCAAGGCCCTTTTTCACTTTGTCACCACATCTTCATACCCTACAGGGAGATTGTAAAAAAAGTGCTAGCATGGACTTTTTGTAAAGAACTTGGCTTCCTAGGACTTAAACATCAATCCAGGTATTCCAAAGTGTTTTTTCCTTGTTAATTATATGTTGTTGAATAAACAACTTATAATTTTCGAGTTTTTCACTTGCTCCTCCAAAGCTGGAATGGTCGTCTTGGTGGTTAAACACTGGGAGGTTATTAAAGTTCACGTGTCAATGTATATGAACGTGCTAGACATTATTATTGAGTCATATGGACATGTGTTAGGTCCCCCTCGGCTTTATTTTAGGTTTTGAGAAAGAAAAAAATCCCTTAAAATTAGGCTATCTTTTAATAGTTTAACTGGGAAAATTAAAAATGTAATAAAAGTGTGGTCTAGAGTCCGAATTTGCCATGGGGGTGCCGTTTTCACACTCGGAGCACCCACTTTACCCTTAGACCCACTTTCCTAAGTTTTCAAGTATTTATCTCCAAAATTGAATATTACTCGAAAATGCAGAAAAAGACCAAAAAATTGGAAAATAAAGGAAAAAGACAAATTCCTTAATCAATGGAAACATGTCAGAGACATGTCCAGAGTTCAGCGAAGTTAACTATTCCAAACCATGAAAATGTCTTCAGCACTAGTGCTTATATGCTGATGACAGCAGTCAAAGTTATATTGTGGTATGCTCATTCATCCTAACAAGACGACATCCCCAGTTCGAGTTCCTGTGCATGGTTGATGTGTATGCTAATTTCAAACTTTCATTCTCTTTCCTGAAATAGAGGCACGAGTGCCAGTTTACAAGCCTAGCAGCATGAGTTAGTAATCTGTTATATTACGCGGAGCACTGTTCTCATACAGATTGTGGTTCCGTCCAAAATATGCATGTGATCTCTTTTTCAAAGCAGACCACAGAAATAACAAGACATGGGGTTGTTTTAGTGGCCAGGTCATAGCAGAAGTACGCATTTGGATCAACCTTGGCCTTGTGTGTATGACTGGTCTTCTTTCAACTAACAAAAAAGGAATTGCGCCCTCTCTGAAGTGGTGGTTTATTACATATGCTGGCAGTTACTTCGTTTGCATGCTATATGTTGAACAGCAGTCATAAGATTTAAGTGACTCGCCTCACTTAACTCAAGTCTCTTGCACATGCACAGAACTAGGGCATATTAACCTAGAAAACTCAAAAGCCTATAAAATGGAATCCAAGGCTTATTGTGTGGAATGGAATTTTCAGAGACCACTTATTGTATTTCCAGACTGACAGTTAATAAAGCTTTTTTATTGCTCCATCATTTGCCTTCTTGCTTTCATGTGTGTTGAAATGCTTGGTTAATATATTCTCAATTACTTTCTCATGCAGGTTGTTAGGTTAATTGGAAAATTGGATGATTGTATTGCTGATCTGTATCAATTATTGCAGGTTTTAGTGAGCTCCCTAGCCCCTTCGGACCTGCAGTGTGCTACACCACCCCTTGGCTCCCTCATAACAACCAGGATAAAGTCTTCATCAGTTAAAACCCTTTCATTCAAAGCCATGCCCTATTAGGAGCGAGATTCTTCCATCTCGGAAGCCTCGCCTCTAATCTCCGCCCCTCTTTCGAACAATCATTCCAGCCCAATTTTGACAACATCAGCCCTTGAAAGACACTGGTCTTCTCTGATCCTTCTCTCCTGGCTCTATAGGTTCAATACAAATTTTTGTACTTGCATCTCTTTCTCATTAAGCAAAACAACTAACTAGTTGTAGGTACAGTAAGGGACACCCCCTAGAGTTGCATGCACCAACCCTAAAGAGAGAGGCGTGTACGTCGAGGTGACAATTGGCATAGCGTCTACAATTTGCACCAGATCTCCATTGAAGAAGCAATACAGAGTTCAAGTGTAAACACTCACAAGGAAACACAGTTATCTAAAGAAAATTATGACCACACCCTAATACATCTTAGCTATGAAACAACAATCTGAAGTACAAGAGTCACTATAGAGCAACACCAGTGACCCTTCATGTTTTATCCCACATTGAAAAAGGCAATCCCCATGTGTCAACAAGTATAGCATGTCATAACACTGCCATTAACTGAAAAGTCCCCATCAATTTCTAGAACATAATATGGTGATCTGACCAAACTGTAAGTGTCCCTAGCAAATATCAATGGGAAAACCATAGATCTCATCTGTGAAACTGATGGATGTGATCAAAAGCACAAAGGCAACGATCATCAATTCACCACTACATGTCAGGGAGTAGTAGAGCTTACCTCTTCCACTCTCCAATCGCGATTGAATGTAACTAGGGCAACTTTCAATCTCCATCCAAGCTATCATAAATGTACTCTTCAACAATTGACAAGAAGCCCAACCAAAACCTAACAAAGATGAGTGAAATGAGTGAAAAGAATGATAGAATGAGAGCAAAATGACTGAAAGTGTGATTTAATTGATCCAAGCCCCTAGGGATGAGTTCTTTTTCCTTGCCAAGACCCTTGAAAGAAAAAAATCCCAAACAAATTGCTTAGTGCAAGGAGTGAATTAGTTTCCACTAAGCACACTTGAGGAGGCAACTTTTAAAGTCTACAAAGAGTCCCATGAGCACTTTTGCAGTGTCCTGGTAGTGCCCCTCCCAAAACACTTCCCATAGAGGTAGGGGGCACTTTCGGGGCACCTCCACTCCAGCACAATTAGCAAGCAAAGAGAAAGTTGGGAGGGGGGGTTGTCTCCCACAAAAACGTAGCTTCGATTACAAAAGGCATATTGAGTAGTACTCCAATACTAGAACTATAATGCAGCATAGGGTCCATATCATAGAACCTATGAACCAATGTTTTAAAACTCGAACTCAGTCAAGGGTCAACTTAGAATCGACTAGGACACTTCTTTGACTCGAACCAGTTTGAATTTAATGACTTGGTTTACTGAAAAATACCTAAATATTAAAATTTTAATGAAAAAAAAGCTATTTTAAAGAATCCAAACCATTAAGGACAAAATATGCAAACCATAATATCACAATGGAGGCCAAGCGATAGTATAAACCATAAAATTTTACAATTTCATGATTTTTTCCAGATTTTATGATTTATGATATTCAGCCAAATTTCAGCTTTGTGAGCTTCGAGACTATGCAAAACATTAATTTTAGAACTTCCAACGTTCAAACTAGTCTAAAGTTTTAATGAAAATAACTCTTTTAAAGATTCCAAACCATTAGAGACAAAATATGCAAACCATGATATCACATTGGAGGCCAAGTGATAGGTTACACCATCAAATTTTACAATTTCATGATGTTTTTTCAGATCAGGAGACTTATTTCTGCAGTTTTGGAGCTATGATATTACACATTTTGGAGTTATATTCTGGTTGAAATGCATCTTTTACGTTATTCAGCCGAATTTTCAGATTTGTGAGCTTTGAGACTATGCAAAACATTAATTTTAGAACTTCTAACGTTCAAACTTTATAAAATTTTATAGTCTTTTCATGGGATGTCTCCCCTTACACACACCGGCATTGGATGCATTCACTCAGGATTCCAATGGGACAGCTTTGGGTCTGCTCCCATCAACTCCAAGTGGAAACTGACCACCATCTACCACAATCTAAGACATGCCAGGTGTGCCATCTACAAGAGCTGGAGACAAAGATGCATCTCATTTTTTGGTGCCCCTTATACTATGAGATTAGAGGACGATATCGCTGCCTCTACATGGATTCGGGAGGATCCCTCTCTACCTTCTTTCCATATCGGGCCCAGAGATGCCTAGCCCTCTTCATCAAGGAGATTCTCAGCCACAGGTCACAAATCCTTCACATCCCACCCCGCATTGAGAGGATCAGAACGATCAACTCTTACTTTAGCATTGACCCGTCGAATCAGAACAACAAGCAAAAGGCAGAGCCCTAGAATACCTCCAACAGTAGAGTGGCGCAACCACGAGGCCCCCCCCCTGCCCCAGCCTTCCTCTATGGGAGATCAATTGATCTTATCGAGACTAGTCCAGAGTTGTCAAACCACACATTAGTGCATTCATTCTCAAAGCACCAGAGGGATTAAGCCCCACCGGATCCAAAGCCAAGCGCATCTCGCCCAACAGGTCCCCTCATAGGCCCAACGGAGTCGCTGACAACATATCCAAAGTTCCTTTCCTTCGGCACCAAATGCTAGGATTATCCCTCACTTCTACACCCCCCCCCTCGATATCATACAGACGAACACCCCAACAGCTCAGAAGAGCCCAGACAGCAATAGCGAGCAGGCGCCCATTCACCCCCCTTGCCCTTGACCATCAAAGCCAGGAGATCTTGACATCACAGAACGCATCTTCATCTTTCACACAATCTTCCTTTGTACCTCTTGTACAGATATATACATATCTAGAGACTATACTATTGCTTGTACCTTTCTTTATTATTTTATCTTATCTTAGTCTTAGTTTTGGCATTTTCTAGGAGTTGCATTTGCACTCCCACATTTGTACTCATACTAGACATACCTTTAGTCCCATTGACCTACTTTTGTGGTTGGACATTAATAAAATTATCTATCTTATATTTTCTCTTTTCAAACTATTGTCTTTCCCTTTCTTGGTGGGACCACTTTGAGACAAGCACATACTCCAAGAAGCTTTGGCTCTAGTCACAGGCACAAACTGCCTCTACTTAGATACCATGCAGAATTTTTAAACAAAAATGCATAGAAGAAAAAGACAGATGGAATAATCATCAGCTTTATTAAATTGAGTCTGATGTGCATTTCATTATGCCTATATTTATAAATGTATGCAAAGTTATTTAATGGACTCCATCTTAATTGACCAACTATTAACACTTTATGTAGATCACATTTTATTTCACCAACAATAAAGGTGACCTAACACTTATGGCTCCAAACCTTGAAATTATTGGAACGTTAATACTCCAACACTATACCTAAACACGTCTTTGCAAGAGTACTCTTGGTCTTTGAGCTATTTTGAATGTAAGCTTATAATGTTTGTAATAATGTTGTAGTCCTTATGTATTACATTTTAATGATTGTAAAACGTTGGTTTATGTAATAAGGACTTAAATACTCTCTCAAGTAACTAGGGCCCTAAGTCAGGGTTTTTCTCTCTTTTGTATTAAAAGGTATTTTGCCCTCTCTTTTGTAACTTGTATATTTCAATTATCTAATCAAAGAAGTTCTCTTTTGGAGAGTTCACTCTCCCCTACATTCGCAATCATAGTTGCTATCTACTTGTGTGTCTAGGTGACCCCAATAATGTTGTGTTTTTTTCAGAGCTCTTACTCTTTGTAGAGGTAGATTATTCTAATGAACATATTTTTATTACCTTAGTTTAATCAAGTTAAGTGGAATAAGTTAATAAAGTTATGTGCCCTGGATCCTTTGCTCCTATCATTGTAAAGTTCAAGAGTGGATTCTACTGGATTGCTAATTGCTCTTATGATGGCCATTGTACTGTGCTGCAACCAAGGGTTTGACTGCTAAGACCTACTAGCCATAAGTTTGGTCTCCATGGACAACATGTATGTTATCCCCTTTGTGTCACATACATTTAATCTAGATCTTCCAGAGAAATGAATGGTAAAAGTAAATGTAAACCATAATATAATACTTTAAAAAAAAGAAGCACAGTATCAGAATATGAAATGTACCTGCTGTTGTTCAGGAACCTTATGCGATTGCTCACCGGTCTTTGGTTCTGTTTCTCCCAGCAACACTGCAGGAACGAATGCCCTGAAAGAAAAATGCATTATGAGTTCTCCAATCCCAAATGCAGAAGCAAGCACAATGTAATGACTTTATAATGCCTAGCAGCATCTCCTTACATGATTATAATTTATATCCAGTCCTACCAAAACTTGAATACCAAACATACAACAACACTGGAATCCATCTAATACCTGAGATCCGGTAAGCTCTCATAGAAGGCTTTTGTATCATCATCATCCCAAACAGGTTCAGGAGCGGAAGCATCCTTTGCAGTGGCAGCTGAGGATCCATCTTCGCCAGATGTAACTCTTGTAGTGTGGCCATCATCAGGCATGACAGGAGGCTTCATATCTAGTGCTTCAGCCAAACTGACACAAATTAAAGGAAAAGAACTGAGAATGTAAGTGTTGAAACTTGAAACTGATCAGGTGCATGTGAAACAATGAAAAGCTCATGTCACCATCACCATCACCATCAGTGAGATTTGAAAATGCTCTCTTTCAGCATTACTTGTAGCACAAATAAGAATAAAAATTTACTTTTACTGCAAACATTTGTGAATTAACTACCAAATTGTAAGAAATGAAACTACTTTGCATTATAGCTCGCCATAAATGCAAACAGAACAACTCTATGCACATAGATAGAAAATCTTAGAACTAAATTAAAATAGTACTGTGGATAAATAAGTATCTGAACTAACATTAGATAGATACATCAGAAAAGCGAAGATGTGGTATATGCAACATAAACCATGTACGGAGTACCATACCTCATAATATAACAAAATGAAAATGCTCCAGAAGAAAATGACAAAAATGGAAAAGTGTAGCAAAGATGGAATAAGCAATAAACAGCCCTAAAGAAGTGTTTGGGGACATGTTCCCGAGGGCAAGGGAGTTGCTTCCTGTGCTCTCCACACCACAGGGACATGGGTACTCCAAGGGGGATGTTTTCCCACGTACCCTTTTGTGGGGGGCAACAAGGAAACACAATAGAGAATGTTCCCCTCAAAGAAGGAAATGCTCTCATGCTCCCTTTTTGCCAAAGTCCACTGTTTCGAATCCCCCTTCCCTGATAATTACTGATAATATTAAATCTTACAGTAAAAGGATAGAAAGGAAAGATAAAGGAGAATGTCAAAGCAAAGAGATAAAAAAAGGAAATATACCTGAGAATGTCAACTTTTACTTAAATTTTTAACATTACCATTATTTGTTCCATTATGTTTGAGAGTAATTCCAACCTCATTGGACATCACGCGAAGAAAGTAGGATTTTATATCCCATTCAGAATTCAGCAGACTAATATTTTTTCATGATTTCAGAATTGGCAGGGTTGCAGCATTTCCATTGGATCTTATCATGTATGAGGGTATGGGTTTGTGTTTCATCAAGAGCACCAAGCCCTTTGTACCCCGATGTTGATGGTGTTGATTGTTGAGCTCCTTTGTCATGATTTTAGCAAAAATTTACCCTTCACTCAAGCCCAAATCACTGATTAGGCATTGTTGCCGCCTAATTCGCACCTCGGGTCACGTGGCAGAAATCTTCAAGCCATTGGATGCCACCTTGGGGGCAAGCTCGAGCTAAGCGTTGTCACCTGATACTCAGCTCCTCTATCTAGGCCAACTCCTAGCGAAGCTGAGGGGGGTGGACCCTATGAAAGATAATCTAAGGTGGTTTCTAAATATGAAAGCATGAAACAACAGATATTCTAGGAGTTAAGATGAAATGGAAAAAATGTTACCTACCAATTACTACGAATAAATTACTCTTAGCAACCTTTAGAGAATAGACAGATCATTCCAAACACATTTGCAACACTAACTTATGCAAAACAAACAAGTAAAATAGACCAGTGCCAAATGAAGAAAATGCTTTGCATATGAGGGTTGCTAGTGTAGTCTCAGTGAAAGTATTGCAGTGTCTCGGTTGGTAAATTTTAGATTATTAAATGAGTGATTAAGGGAGTGGGTTAACTGTGGGTTTGGCCCAAAAAGGCAGGCTCTTTTGAAATG
The DNA here is from genome assembly GCA_001517045.1 of Pseudotsuga menziesii. Taxonomy (NCBI): domain Eukaryota; kingdom Viridiplantae; phylum Streptophyta; class Pinopsida; order Pinales; family Pinaceae; genus Pseudotsuga; species Pseudotsuga menziesii. The sequence goes on along the minus strand of LPNX010317127.1, from coordinate 259,745 downwards.
AGCGCTAAAGCAGTTTTACTAAGTGTCCAACGGGGCAAGGCATAACCTGCTTTGGAGTAGCCCCCTAACTCTGTGGTATCCACCTTTTGTGACCTACCAATTTCTCAAGAAGCAAGCATTTATGGATTTTCCTATTATTCTAGTCACTCATATCCCTTTCTGGTACAGCCAATAGATCAGACAAGCTACAATGGTGCAGAGAATACAGGGAAGGAGCCTTTGTTAATTTTTATTTAAAACTAAAAAAATGATGTTTATTAACTGACTACTCATGACTGAGAGTCTCTTACCCCCTTTCGGGATACTCGAGAAAGCACATTCGGGTTAATTTTAAAATCTTAAAGAAATAACAAAAATGAAATAACGAAAAAGAAACATGTTTTCTAATTAGTCCTACCACGAATTTCTTTCCCCTTTCGGGATACTCGGGAGAGCGTAGGATTAACAATTCTTTTACTTCCGAAATGAAAAGCAAACTAAACTATTAAAGAAAAAATTAACTAAAATGACTAAGCACATCACATTGATCCCCAGATGGGGATTGCAGAAGGCTTAACACAGCCTTCTTGATCTCTTTTATTCCAGTTATTACAATGGCTTAAAAGCTCTTTTTTGGGACACCCGTGATCTTTATCATTTAGATCAACGGATTTACAAATTTCTTTCAATAAGAATGAAGGGAGAGAAAGGAGACGACGGGTGGGGAAGGTGTGGAGTCTTCTCACTTGCTTGAATCTTCAATTTTTGGGCAGCATTTCTCTCTACCAGTGCATCGAACAGCCAAAAAACAGCCAACACCAACTGATAGAAGATGGTCCCAAACACTTTAAGAGTGTTTGGGAAAAAACTACAAAAAAACTTCGAAAATTTTTCTAAGTTAAAAAATTAAAGAAAAATTGTGAAATTTAACTAAGACAAGCTTTCTAGCTTGTCTTCTTGTTAGATTTTTTATCATTCAAGCTAGCATTATATTAGGATCTTTAACTGAGAGAATAACAAGCATACCAATCAAACACAAGAGACAATGAACACAATGTTTTTCCTCGGGGAAACCATAAAGGAGAAAACCCCGCAACTTCCTCAGAGATAGAATCAGCACCAAAAGCAAAACCCCAAAAACAGTAAGATGATCTCCCGTCAGCAGTGGTCTCTTTCTTTCTAGTCCCAGCAACTTCTTCTCTCTCAGCTATGCGCTACAACTGAGTGTGAGTGAGTGTGTGATAAATAGAGAGGCTCACTCTCTATTTATACTAATTCTCGACTTGACAATAACTCACTAGGGCCGACTTCTCTAGGAGAATCTAATAACCCTATGGCCCCACAACTGCGAGGACTTTAACCCTTGATCAATAGGAGGGTTACCCACAATGACTTGACATGACTTGTTTACATTATTGAATCTCCCAATAGGAACATCGGGGCATGACATGACTCAAATACATTACAGACACTTTCCGGAATAAACATCGGGGTACAATACATAAGATATACAAGTGAATACATTCCGAAGTTACAGATACATCAACACTTCTTAGGATCTTTACTTATTCTTTTGGAATAAGTAAACCAAGCTCTAAATAGCCAAGTATGAATCTTTAAAACTCTTGAATCAAACTACCCTTACTTAACTTCAGATTTTACTTGAAAAAGACTTGGTAAAAACGGTAGATCAACTCTAACCAAGTCTAGACTTTGAGATTTTAATTGTAAACTACTTAGATCTAGCTAGCTACTCAGATCTACTTATATTCTTGCATGAGATTATAGATCTGAAATAAAAATTGAACCACTAACCAAGAATATCAAACTTTAGAAGATGAGAAGTGTGAAGACAAATAGTCATTGAAATTGGGCAATGGGGTCCTCATAGTGGGGATCAGAGGGACTAGTCCTTCTTAGAAATATGTTTGAAGATGTGAGGATGTCGACATGCTCAACACGCTCTCCAAACTAGATATCCTGCAATCTCACAAAACTTGCACAACAAAGGATTAAAAGCACCAGGTGTAAACTACAATAGAAACTTCAGAAAACATGCATTTCTCATCAAATAAACATGTTTGTCTAATGTCTCTAATGCAACTTAACAAAAAAGTAATGGATGAAACAATCACACTACTCTACCTTACTAAGAAATACTTCTTCTTCAAAATCCAGTTAAGTAAACAAAGATTTTATAGTGCAAGCATGTAAACAATACAGTTATACCTCATTAGATCATAAAGACATTATCATCCACACACAAAAGATCCACACATCGATTTGCCTCCAATGCCTTTATTCATTCAATGAAAAATACTTCACAATGGTTACAATGCAATTTAGCAGAGTTTCCACCTTCCCATGATAAACAATGGAGCAACGACATGCTTAAATAGAAACCCAAGCAGAGGGGGGTGTACCAAACAATCGAAGATGAGGTCGAGTTAGCTTGAGATCATGGAGAGATTCAAGGGATGCAATGGAGTTCACTTGAGTGATCGCTATGGAGGAGGCACCACCTTTCATGAGGTAGGCGACCAACCTCCAAGTCGACATCCATTAGTTAAGTCGCCAATCCTTTTACTCCAAACGCCAACCAATTGCCAAGTAGTTAACGTGGGCCACCTCATGTGACGTGAGGTTTGGAGAGGGCGAGCCATAAAAATGAAATGCATTCGCTATCATCCAAACTTTAACTTAAATGTGATGCTTCAATAAGTGATGAGGTCGCCCTTTAACTTGTTTCATTTTCCCAATGTGTCCAACCTTCAATCGCCATACTCATGCGACATCACACCATGGTGGGTGCATCCTTAATTTAACCATGATTCATTAGCCTCCATACTTACCTCAAAAATGACGTTAATCCTAAGAGATGAAGTCGCTTTTATGGGAGACAAGCTTGCCATGTCATCCCAACACATTCAGCATGTCCTTTCTTTACTTTTTCAACTTTGTCATTATGCCAATTTGTCGCATCTTTACCAATTAAACTGACGTTTTGATGCTTCGTTAGAAAAATGTCTTCAAGTGACTTTTATCACCCAGAGCATATGAAAAGTGGGTCTCGGGGTAAAGAGGATGCTCTGAGTGTCAAAACGAGAATCCCCACGCCAAATTCCACCTCTGGATCAATTTTTTATGCCATTTACAAGATTTTTAATTAAACCATTGTTCTCGACTAGGTTGCAGTCAAACTTTCAAGTGAGCCGGTAAAGATGAACAAAGTACTTATTCAAAATCAAAGCTCAGAGGTCCATCAGGCCTTATGGACTTTTTATTTTTTGTACCTCATGTCCATACCCCTTCGGGGAAGTTGTAATAAATGTACTAGCATGACAAATTCTTTGTAAAGGACTTCACTTCCTAAGACTTAAACGTCAATTTGATCATACCAAGGTGTTTTTTCCCTTGTCAATCATGCAATGTTGAATAAGCGATGTATAATTTTCGAGTTTTTCCTCGCTCCTCCAAAACTGGAATGGCCGTCTTGGTGGGTAGGCCTTAGGAGGTTATTAAAATTCATGTGTCAAGGTATATGAGCGTGCTAGGCATGAGTATTGAGTCATATGGACATGTGCTAGGTCCTCCTAGAATTTTGTCTGATTCCGATTTGTCACATCTTTACCAATTAAACTGGCGTTTTGATACTCCATTAGAAAAAATGGCTTCAAGTGACTTTTATCACCCAGAGCATATGAAAAGTGGGTCCCGGGGTAAAGAGGATGCTTTGAGTGTCAAAACGAGCATCCCTACACCAAATTCCGCCTCCGGATCAAGTTTTTATGCCATTTACAAGATGTTTAATTAAACCATTGTTACCGACTAGGTTGCAGTCAGAGCATCAGTATTGAGTCGTATGGACATGTGCTAGGTCCCCCTAGAGTTTTGTCTGATTCCGAGAAAAATATTTGTTTCGTTTTTTAAGCCATTTTTAATGGTTTAATTAAAAAACTTCAAAATGTAATAATCGATGGGTCTAGAGTCCGTTTTTTATGTGGATGCTCGTTTTCACACTCAAAGCATCCTCTTTACCCCAGAGACTACTTTTCATGTGTTTTGGGCAGCTAAAACATCTCGTGGAGCATTATTCAGCCAACGGAGCATCAAGTTGGCACTTTAATGCTAAAAGTGCATCATTTTGGCCTAAGTCAAAGTAGTGAAAAAGTCAAATAAATGATTGTTTAAAGGTTAAGTGATGATGGGGCATGTTGGTCCCCATATGGGCGAATTCTCCTTAGAAGGAGACGTCACTTTAAAAGACATGTTTCATTACCTTTTCTACCAAAGTTTAAAAGCTCACGAATGCTCAAAGCTCAAGTGTAGCCCATGCTTTTGTATTAGCGAAGGGATGGTGATATGACTCATCATTTAAAGTGACATCATCATATGTTATTGGTATTATATACCATATGTTATTTACCATGATTGGATCCCACGTCATCATCTGTATGATAAGCGTGAGGTTGGTTGAAGCATGTGAATGGGATTAATGAGTTGGCTTGGTAGGTGAAGGAGGCCACCTACCTTATGGGAGGTGGCGCCTCCTCCACAATATCACTAAAGTGAAACTCTCAATCAATCCTATAAATCACTCTTTTCTCTGGAGTTCTTCTACCAATGTTGGTGGTGCCCCCTAGGTCCATTTTTACTATAAATAAAGCAAGGCTCTCTCCCTTTAGAGTTAGTTGGAATGTACTGGGAAGAGCTTGCCTGTTGTAACCGTTGAAATCTGAGAAATAAAAGAGACTTTGGAGGTCTATTTATGTGGTGCTTTGGTGAGTGGATGAATTGTCATTAATCTTTGTGGACATAATCTTTGTTGGATCCATCTTGTTTCTAAGTACTAAATCTAGTTTGCTTGAAGGACTCGTATCAGTTTTGCAAGATGAATTAAGTTGTTTGTTTACTGCTTTAATTTATTTAGTATGGATGCTTAGAGATCCAATCGACTATTTTCATTTGTTTATGAACATCTTCATATTGATTTCTAAGTATATATGCTACTGGATTTTATCTTGGTTGTTAAGCTGTGTGACGTGCAGGTCATCTTAGCTGGAGATATAGAAGATCTTGTTTGATACATCTTATTTTTAACATTCTTGTTTACAGATAAAGTCCCTCGGTGCCCTACAATCAAAGCCTCGAGGATCATCTTGTTCTCCAAGCTTCCCTTCTCTCCTTCTCAATATTGTTTACAATTATTTTGTCCTTTTGTTGAAAAGCAATTGCAGGTCTAAAATCAAAATTTCATTGGCATAAGTAGATCGTAATTACTTTTCATTTCCAAATCTAGCTAAGGTTGAAAATAATAATTATTTTCTAGTTTAGATCTACATAACCAAGCTTCTCTTGCTTCAAGTTATCTACATTATAAAATTAGAAGTCTTGATTAGTAAGATTAACTGTTGAGTTTAAGCTTCCAATCTAGCATCTAAGTGCTCTAATTTGTTTGTTTTCCTTACGGAACAAACAAAGACCCTGAAAAAATAGCTTTCTAGCTCATTTTTTCAGTTTCCTTTACTTGGTTCATTTCAGCTTTTTACTTAGAATTTTTCGGCAATATTTTTGTAGTTTTTCTGTAATATCCCAAACTGGTATTTTTCTTTTTATGTGTGTACTGTAGATGGCTAATAGACTTATGCCTCAATAAACTAGGAAAGCAAACCCCAATCTTTGCATGCAGATCTGTGCCCTAGAAAATACTAAGATGCTATAAAATAGGAGAAGTCAATGCATGTACATACCAGTATATAGATCAGTTGATGGTGAAGAGGATGGTCCCCACATGCAAGGATTCTGACAGAGGAATAGGGAGATAAACCAAACCATCCTCCACATGTGAATGCGCCCCTCCTCTCAAGCTGTAGATGCTCCGGAATAATAAATAAGTCGTTGCTGAAGGCCCGGATGAGGTGCAATAGGGTTATAGTACCCCTCTGACAGTGATGGAAGCAGCATGCAAACGAAACGGTGGCTCAATAGCCCAAAACGCAAATGTTCTCCTCAAATCAATTCGCCCATGCAGAATAATGTCTTCCAGAAAGAGGGCACTGTTGATAACTTGCTTGATACTCAAGCTGAACAACCCTTCTTCTAGGGGAAGGGTAATGAAGATGCTCTGAGAGGAATAGAAGTAGCATGCAGAAGTTCTGACCCCTGTAGATAAGAAAATGAATTGCTTTGTCTCTGACCACGGTATGATGGTGGAACTCTCCAGCTGGATGAATAATCAACCTATCGAAATAACTGTTGAACGTAACCTGATGATGAACTATTGTTGAACCTGGATGATCCAACCTGATGATGAACTAGGGCAGATAGATTTCGCTGCCGAAATACACCAGTTACTCGAGCATGCACTCAACCCCAACTTAGCTCGCTGAGCTCTCCAATTCGACTCCACAAATCAATAATCACATAAGTGTCGTCTCCATTCACTCTATCTTTCTTTTATAACTTTCAACTGCGAAAACCCTAACTTTTGACCTAATTAAGTCACTTTAACTTCTAATTTGTAGTTGACTTGCATGCATGCGCATGGAGACTTAATCGGGTGCCCGGTGCATGCATCATTAAATAATGCCCACATGTCATGCATGCAAGTGGGCTTTGGCTCTGGTGGCCCTCTTCGACCCAGTGGTGATATAATATCGATGCCCTAGATCTTCTGTATATGGCATCAGTCTTCGGTTGATTCCTTGACTGTCCGTACCCGCTCAAACCTACAAGAATCACATAGGTTAGCGGGTCAGTCCTCAATGCCTAAGCAGAAGAGGCCATTACATTTTCCAAACACTCTTAAAGTGTTTTGGGGCATGTTTAGTTAATGTTTGCTTGCTTTTTTTGCAGGTTTGACGAAAAAAGAAGAGGAAGCTCTGGCGAAAAATCGAAAATTTGAAGTAAAAGAAGACTAACAGAGCTCCCCTTTCGAAAAAAATTCATTTTTCAAGTTTTTGTAAGCCTTTGGATCCGGATTTGTGGACCAAAGTGAATTTTTTATGATTGTTAAAAAGTAAATAAGGTTTAGAGTAGGCTCACCAAAGCCCACTCCTTGTCCCCCCTAGGGAGATCCGCGTCACTGCACAATTTTCGTGATTTGTGATTTTTAGTTAGTTCTTTTGATTTCTCATGTTTATTCTTTATTTGTTATGTAAGCAAAAGAAATACTTACCCGACGTTCTCCCGAATATCCTGAAAAGGGGAAAGAGATTCGTGGTAGAACTAATTAGATAATCTTTCCATTATTGTTTGAGTTTAAAATAAACCCCCTTGCTTTCTCGAGTACGGTCTACGGATAAAAGCTTGCCCAAGTACTAAATCTGGAAAGAGATTCTTGGGATTGCATTTTCTAATCAAACCAACTACGTTCAAAAACCCTTAAAACTAACAAGGCCCTTATCCTCGTATGCTCTACATCCACTACAGCTTCGTCTAATCAGTTGGTTGTATCAGAAAAGGATCTTGGTGACTAGTAATAAGTTTCATTTTTTAATAAACCTCCCAACAATGAAAATCCAGTGTTGTGTTTCGCTTCGTGTGGGGAAATTGTNGCCCCCCCCCCCCCCCCCCGTGACTCCATTCAGCCCACATTTCTTCATGTGCTACCACACTTTGTGAGTCTAGAGATTCCCCATACCTTTGTGATATATCAAGAATCCCCCTCCTTTCTAATAATCCAAATAATTACCACATTAATAAAACCAACCAAGAATTTACCCACTCCCTTAATCACTCATCTAATAATCTAAAATTTACCAACCGAGACACTGCAATACTTTCACTGAGACTACACTAGCAACCCACATTGGCAAAGCACTTTCTTCATTTTGGCACTAGTCTATTATGTTCTTTTTGCATAAGTTAATTTCACAATGTGTCTTGAATGATATATGTTTATTTCACTAAAGGTTACGAAGTGTAAGTTTACTTGCAGTAGTTGGTGGGTAATATTTAATTTCATTCCATTTCAAAACTCCTAAAAAATATGTTGCTTTGTACTTTCACAATTAGAAACAACCTTAGATTATTTTTTATAGGGTCCACCCCCCTTGGCTTCACTAGGAGTTGGCCTAGAGGGAGGAGCTGAGTATCAGGTGATAGCACTTGGCTCGAGCTTGCCCCTAAGGTCGCACCCATTGGCTTGAAGATTTATGCCACGTTAGCCGAGGTGTGAATTAGGCAGAAACAGAAAGCTCTTTAATCCTCTTAACCAAGTACTTTTGAATTTCAACTTTGAACTTGTGAAAAGAGAGCTAGATCTAAATATTTAAAGAAGAACTTTTAATTATTCAACAAGATCTAGACTTAGGAATTTAAATCTACTTTAGATACTTCTTTGAAATGTATATCTGAGCAAAGCAATCGTAACCATAGTAAACTTGAAAGTTTTAGATCAAGAAGTGATAGAACCAGATGGAGCAAGAAATAGAAAGGGGATGGTGACGCCTCCTTTGGTGAGAACAGAGGGATGGTGCTTCTTCTTCGAAATTACTAGAGAAGAGGGAGAGACCACTCGCTCATCGAATGCTCCAACTTAGATTTCCTCTAACAAACACTCAACAATTGCAAAGAGGATTAAAAGCACCTTTGTGAAATGATAAGAAGATAAGCAGCATTATAGATCCGTACAAGAAATCATATAATACCTTGTAATCTAATATATTTCACAATAAGAAGTAACCTAACAAGAATCACTTCCTATTCTTATTGAAATGTAAATTTCTTTATAAAGACAAGTAATCCCAACAATTGCAAATATGAAAGAAACTGATACAGGCTACCTCAATGATTCATAACAAAGATAACATCCGCCAAACATTCATGGATCCCACACCGAAATTTCCTGCGAGGCCTTTTATTAACAATACTCAGAAAAATATTACAATGTATGCAAGCAGAGGTTCAACCTTTCGATCTTACAATGGCCAAATTGCCTTCAATATATAGAGATCCTAGGAGGGGGAGAGCATCTCACACTTGGAGTTGGAGTAGAGTGACATGAGAGATATAAGGGAATGAGATGTAGTTTAAGTGAAGTGATATTATGGAGGAGGCGCCACCTCCTATGAGGTAGGTGACATCATCCACCTACCAAGCCACATCACCCATTCCAATTCGCATGTGCTTCTAATCCTCATGCTAATCACCAACCATACGGACTATGTGACGTGAGAATGAACTTTGGGTAAATTATAACACATTGTAGATATCCAAAATAATGTGACGCTAAGTAAATGATAAGTCACATCACACTACCCATTCGCTAATCACCGGCGTGGGCCACACTCTTATCACATAAAGAAATCGCAATTGAGATGACGTGAGCAATTTGGGCGATTGTTAGATTTATGAAGCCTTCGTACGGTATCCAAACTTTACTTAAAAGTGACGCTTCCTTCTTAGGATGAGGTCACCAACATGGGGACAAACAATGCCATGTCACCCCAATATGTTTTAACATGTCTTTTTCACTTTTTCCAACCTTGTCATTTATGCCAATTTGTCGTATTATTAGCATTAAAATGCCATTTTGATGCTCTATTAGCGAAAAACAACCCTAAGTGATTTTTTAATCACCTGGAGTGTATGAAAAGTGGGTCCCAGGGTAAAGATTATGCTCTGAGAATTAAAACGAGCATCCCCGCGCCAAAAACAGACTCCGACCCCATTTTTTATGCCATTTACAAGTTTTTTAATTAAACCATTAAAATGGCTTAAAAACGGGAAAAAATACATTATTTTTTTCGGAATCGGACGAAACTCTAGGGGGGGCTTCATATGTCCATACGACTCAATTCGAATGCCTAGCATGTTTATAAACACTGACACAGAGGCTCTAATAACCTCCTAAGGCCTAACCACCAAGACGACTACCCCAACTTTGGAGGTGTGAGTGAAAAACTCATAAATTATTAGTCGTTTGTTCAACAACCAATAATTACCGAGGGAAAATACACTCTGGGCTAGTCGGCTTTATGTCTAAGTCTAGGAAGCCAAGCCTTTTATAAAATTGACCATGCTAGCACATTTTTTACAATTTACCCAAGTGAGTATGAACATGTGTTACAAAAAAATTTGGATAGACTCCTAGAAAAAGCCTGGCGGACTTCTGAACTCTGAAGAATGAACAAGTATACTTGTTCTACTTTGTCGGCTCACTTGAAAACTCCACCAAGTACAACTTAGGTGGTAACACCTTGAATATGTCTAGCGTATTACTTAAATTATGTTGTATGGAGTGGGTGTAAAACCAATTATTTGGTCTTTAAACAAACTCCAATCACAAGGAAAATCGTTCCATCAAACTCATAAAATATATACTGATGTCCATTAAATTCATGCCAAGCGTTTGATAAATCTTCCAGCACATAGCATCAACAGACAAACCACTATCCAATCTCAGTGTTTGACTATCTTTCCAAAAAAACACCCTTGAAGCAAGTTACATCAGTTAGCAGAACAAGTGTTAGATGAAATTCACAGTTACTCTGTCGGGCAGATATTAAAAAAAATTGTGTCCACTGGGTTAGGGACATCACACCATTTGTGAGACACCCTGCTTCCCTAGTGTTCGTCACTCCAATAAATGTTACAGAGGCCCCTATTATTCCCATCTCTACAAACTTAAATTGAGTCAATCCTAAAGTCAACCCTCAATTTGACCAAACCCTATGACTATCACTTACTCCACTTAACCCAGGAAAGGGAGGATTGATCTATGCTCACATCTGAGCCTCCATGTTCTCCGTCAATCCTTCCACATCCTCCCACGCCATCACTCTTCTACTGGTGAAGCTTCCACGATCTGCACATCCACCCTACGACTAACTCGACTCCCCGACCGCTCAATCGTGCTCCGCCTAATATTTTCCTGGACACGGCTTGCAATCCCATCACTGGGGATTCTATGTTTGCCGACGATCCTCCCACCAGCTAGTAGCCTCTATGCTGGCTCACGGCAATCCCAACTCCCGACGCCAAGCCAGTGGACTCCTACTTGATCTCCCAACAACGTCTTGCCTCTGCGTTAATTCTGTCGGCAACTCGATGGATCTACACACCCCGATAGCTCCAACATATACTCTGCTTGCAGCCCACACTCCTTCCATTCGAGCCATCCCCTACAGATTCAGCGTACGTCCTGATATGCTCAGTCTTCCCCACGATCTGTTGGTCAACGCCGAGATCTCAACTCCACTCAACCGTAAGATTTCTATGGCGTCCATACAGCCCGTACCATGGTTGTACAGTACCTTCTTTTTTTCTTGATGTTGTGCAAGGTCTTCTCGGTCCCGCTCTGATACCATGTGAAATTTGCTGAGTTCAAATCTGGTTACAATCTCGAATAATTAACTGGTTAATTATTAATTAATAACCTATGTTGCACGGGGACCCGTCCCCCCCTAAAATTTCACCCGTTCCCTGTGTTCCGGCGTTCCGGGGACTTTGGAACTCCTCGGAAACGTCCCCAAATGGTCGGGGACTCCATTGGGGACTCAAGGACTTTTTCACCGTACCCTAAACATACCCCAAAAAATAGGGGACTTTTCGGGGACTCCCACCCGTCCCCTTTCCTGTACATTAAAAAAAAGTTTAAAAAAAAATAAAAATTTAAAATTTAAGAACTTAAAACCTTATCCTTCATTTATGCTTAGATAGACTCTTCCTTTTGCACATGAATTTCAAGTTTTAAACTTTAAAGACTAAAATATTTATGTGATTACATTTGTAGACTTTAGTCTTTTATGTTTCATGAATGATTCATAGCTCTTAACTTTTAAATTGAAATTGAAATTTTTATGTTTTTTATTTTTTCAATTTTTTTATAAAGTTTACATGGCAAATATTTTAATTTCATGCTAC
>LPNX010317127.1:234671-245720 GCA_001517045.1 Pseudotsuga menziesii | reverse complement strand
TTTTTGGGGGGGGGGGGGGGTTGCCTTTTTCGGCTAGGGTTTTAGAGCCTTCCAGAGTGTTCTTTATGCCTTGGGTTTGTTCTAAAATAATAACCATGTCTTTTTTTTGCCATCACGACTTATCCCCAACGCTCATCGACAACTCTCGAAATCCACTATTGGACGTGCTTCTTGTTCTATTTTTTAGGAGGATGAAAATGAGCCCGAGCATGATGACTATTAGTCTTCGGGCTTCAGCTCATGTTTTCTTTATAGTTTCATTGTTCATGTTGATGTAGTATTGTACTTGTAGCCTCGTATATAAAGGTTGATTTTGGAATCTGGATATATATGTATTAGCGGCTTAGCCTCATTTTGAAGGTTTTTTTTGGCTATTTCCACTTGCATTATGGAATCGTTTATGGGTAAAATCATAGAGTTGTTTTTGGATATTACTACTTAGTACTTGCATTATGGAATCACTTGTGAAATTATGAATAAAAATGTTAAATGTGATGTTGAATTTAATCAGTAAATAATTATATATATATATATATATATATATATCGTGTTTCCCCGTTTCCTAAATTTTGGGGGGTCACGTTTCCAAAGCGTCCCCGTTTCGTGCAACTTAGTTTAGGACCCAATTTTGATAGGATGGAAAGGAGCATCTGATCTTCCTTCTTCTCAATCCCCCATTGCTCGAGCAATAGAACAAGTGACTTAAATTTGGTGAAGAAACCCTCAATAGAATCGAAATTGCTCGTACTCAATGAGAGTAACTCATTCTCCAACTGATGCACTCTTATCTCATCTTATACTCCAAAGAGAGACTCAAGTTTGGTCCATACTTGGTTTGGAGTAGTCAAACCATCTAGATGAAAGAGTAGATAAGGAGAAATAGAGAGGCAAAGAAATCCATAGGCTTCATCTAACCTATTATGCCACTTAGCTTTCTCAACAATAGCATTGGGCTCATTCTCTAAAGCCAAAGAAACTCTGTATAGTCCCTTACTGCACAACAGAATGCCAATGTTGGCCTTCCATTCATGATAGTTGAAGGGAGTCAGGATCTTAACTGAAAAATAATACATGCAAACAAGTTGATGCGCTCAAAAGGATACTCTCTACAACCTGCAAAAATAAAACTAGGAGAAAAACTTGTAAGCTTAATTCAAGCTCTTCTTCAGAGAGGGATAGGAGACTAGATGCACTCTGATGTAGAGAACTGATAGCTCCTCAACTCTATAGAACTTAACAATCTAACTACTCTGATGTAGAGCTTCATAGATTGAACAACCTCAATGCTCTGATACCATGTAGAGATTTGATATCCTATGCTTGGATACCATGTAGAGATTGAGGCTATAATACAATGTGGAAACACAGGATAAAGATCTAGCGACAAGAGATCTCTCACAAGTATGCACAAGGAAGAAAATAGAGAGAAGAATAATGAGACTGAATACAAGAGAGGTGGAGAATGATCCATAAATCTTTCCATGTATTATTGATCAACATAGTGTACATAAATAATACATCCTTGATAGGTAAAATCGAGTTGCTTAGGAGACAACTCATGCTAGCTGATAAAGCAGGCTTACTAAATATGATAAACTCCCATAAGTGACTAAAGCTCTTTCCAAATCTGTCAAAGACCTCACGAATTGGCTAAATCATGTGTGAGTTGTCATGAGAGATGGAAAAACATGTTAATCATGGAATCTGGAGAGAAAATCATGGAGGATGTGTTGGCAATAAAAGATAGCAGTTTCCTAGTTGACTAGCTTTACCTTATCCACTAAAAAGAAGGAATAAAGTAGGATAAAGATAGAATCTACAGGAAGACATAGTTACTAAATATGGCAGTCAATAAAGTAGGCAGAATCTAACCGAAATCAGGAAAAAGGTGCTCCTGGGGTATATATGGCAAGTATTGACCAAGTGGTGCAAGTGAATGCCAACTATCTAGGCTAGTGGATAGGAAACTAATCAGAAATGATTAAATATTGTTATCCTAAGTATGGAGTAGGTTTATAATATTCCAACACGTAGGGCTTCCATCATTGTATTGGGACAGAACATTTTAACATCAGATCGTATTGCATCCTTTAGACCACTGATAAAACAACTCCTGTAGAATGCATCAGACAATCCTTCTGTGTGATTGGCCAGTTTCTCAAATTCTGTCTGATACTCTCTCACAGTGCCAATTTGGCGAAGTTTAGTGAGTGCCCCTGTGAAGTCATCAAAAGCACTAGGGCCAAATCATTGCAAAAAAAGTTGGCAAAAATCTATCCATTTTGGCTCATCATGAGCCTTGATGTACCAACGGAACCATTGAAGGGCTTCATGTTCCAAATGAAAGGATGCAAGTGGGAATTTGTTGACATCAAAAGTGTTATGCAAGCATGAAATATTGTTTTGCCCTATATATTCATCCAGTCAGATCATCACCATTAAAGCAAGGAAAATCAAGCTTCGGCCAACGAGAATTGCTAGAAGAAAAGAACCCAATGTCTACAGAAGATTCTATTTGTCGTCTATTGGTCATGGTTGAATGCTAAAGATGGAGGCCGAGAATTTTTTTGTTAAGAACCCGTGTCAACCCTCCTCTTTATTTCGTTAGTATATTTTTGTTAAACGCATATGCTTTGTAAGTCGTCCCGTGAGTATATTGTATTATCCCACATTCATGGGGAGTAAGAGTTGTTTAAATTAGACTTAGTATATAAGTACATGTTGAGGCCAATGAAGGCATCCACGAGTTATTTTGTATTGAGCTTGCTCAAAGGAGGTTGCCCCCTCGAAGTGGCCTGCGATCAATAAAATCTCTTCAGTGCTTTGCTATTTCTGTTATATCGTGCATTTTCATTGTTTATTGCAGAAGGTTCATCACATTTGGTATCAGAGCACTTTCTTGGGCATAGCTTTCGGGCATTGTGATTATTGCAGTAGTGCTTCTTCTTTGCATCTGTATTGTTCATTCAGATCAGAGAATAAACCCTATCCACTTAACTGTGGGAAGTACTTGGGCATAGCCCTAAAACTCATTGTGAGGAGTACCACAGGAACCCCGAAGTAGTTGGCCATTGAGAGGACATGCCAAGCGAAAAGGGCAACGACCCCTACCTAATTCAATAGTTCCCACCCGTGAGGTAAACCAAGAGTTGTCGTTTGTGGCAAAGCGGTTATCAATTTTACCCGAGTCGTGGAGTGAGGGCTACTGCCCCAATACGCAAGCCATTAAACAACATTGGTGGTCAAGTGAATCCCCTGAACCTTTAGGAAGCTGAACATACCTGGAGTCCATATCTATTTCCAGTTGATAAAGCGCAGATTTCAAGAGCCGCCACAGATCAATTCCACCAAACTGATATTAAGAGTATAAATTTCTGTTTTTTTGCCATATCTTCCCTGTCTTAGCTCTGTTTCCCTTGAAAATTCACTAGAACCCTCGTCATTCCATTCTGCATATTTCATTCCTTGAGGACCCTATCCCAAATTCCACTTCCCGAAGCCCGAAATCCCACATTTGTCTATTCTTAGGGTTTGCCATAACTTTTTCGATTCTCACCCAATCGCCTTCAAATCTTGCCACAGTGTTTGTTTCCCATTTTTGCTTCCTTGTCCCTCTGAAAAATTTTCCCATTCTTTCACCCTGCTTCTGAAATTCTCATTTTTTGCTTCCTTGTCTCTCGGAAACTGTCCAAAACCTAGTCAAACCCAAATTACCCACTCCATTTTTTCCCAACTCCAAATTTTCCCTTCCTAAAAACCTTTTTGTTTGTGTTTTTCTACGCATTCCAAAAAAAAACTCCTAGTTATAGTTGTCACCCACGCAGGAGCAAATAAACAAATGGAAGAAGAACTTGCCGCCCTCAAGACCAAACTCCAATATCTGGATGAAAAATTTCTCGACCTCCATCTTCAACATTCAGCCATGAGCAACCGACGACAGCCCGAGTTTTCTACAGACATTGGGTTCTCTTCTTCCAACAATTTCCATGGGTCGAAGCTTGATTTTACTCGCTTCAATGGTGATAATCCGACTAGTGGATTTACAGGGAAAAGCAATATTTCAGTCTGCATAACACTTTTGATGTCAATAAAGTCCCACTTGCATCCTTTCATTTGGAACATGAAGCCCTTCAGTGGTTCTGTTGGTACATCAAGGCTCATGAAGAGCCAAACTAGACAGATTTTTGCCAACTCCTTTTGCAACGATTTGGCCCTATTGCTTTTGATGACTTCATAGGAGCACTCACCAAACTTTGCCAAACTGGCGTTGTGAGGGAGTATCAAACAGAATTTGAGAAACTGGCCAATCACATAGAAGGATTATCTGATGCATTCTACAAGAATTGTTTTATCAGTGGTCTGAAAGATGCAATCCAATCTGAGGTTAAAATGTTCTATCCCAACACAATGATGGAAGCCTTAGGGTTGGGTAAGTTGGTGGAGGACAAGATCATGGCTCAATAACGCTCCAAATCCACTTTTGTTCCATTCAAAAGATATGGTTCCCCAAAGACTTCCAATCCCACCAGCTCCTAGAACCACCCCTATCAAGCATTTGTCTGAAGCCAAGATGCAGGCACGTAGAGAAAAAGGGCTTTGTTATAATTGTGATGAGAAATTCACCCGGGGACATCAATGTGCTGAGCAAAAGCTCTATCTCTTGGATGTGGATTTTTCACCTACACCTGAAATTTTTTATGATGCTCAAGATCCAATAGATGATGAGGATGACATTCAGCAACTGCTTGTTGACCCTCCTGCTCAAGACGACCATCCAGAGATATCTCTCCATGCATTAGCCGGAGTTACCATCCTACAAACCATGCGGGTCAAGGGTTTCTTCAAAAAGCTCCCTCTTACAATACTCATTGATTTTGGTAGCACTCATAACTTCATTGACCCCAAGATCACCAAATAGGCTGATTGTTGTGTCCATCCTTGCTCCAGCTTTGAAGTCATGATTCCCAATTGGGGCTACTTACGTTGCAAAGAGAAGTGTCGTAATGTGCGAATCTCTATTGGAGATTATAACTTGCACTCTGACATGTTTGCCTTTCCCTTAGGTGGATGTGATGTGGTTTTGGGCGCTCAATGGTTACGCACACTTGGACCCATTTTATGAGATTTTGTTGAACTTTGGATGCAGTTTTCAGTCAATGGGAAAAAGCACACATTGAAGGGCTTACAACCAGGATCTCTCTGCATCATCAGTTCACATCGCATGGAAAAGCTCCTTAAGAAGAATTCACATGGTGTCATCGCTCAGCTCCATTTCATTCAGATGCAACCTTCAGCGGTCTCAACTACTCCCTTGGATCTACAACAAATTTTGAATCGATATGCATGTGTTTTTGTTGAGCTAGTGCGACTGCCACCTTCAAGACCAAAGGACCATCGTATTCCGCTCCTTCCTAGAAGCGTCACTCCCAACAATATGCCCTATCACTACTCATTTCACCACAAGATAGAGATTGAGATGCTTGTTCGGGACTTACTGAAGCAGGTATTATTCGCCCTAGTACCAGTTCCTTCTCTTCAACAGTTCTTCTTGTCCGAAAAAAAGATGGGTCATGGCGCCTTTGCATTGAATTTCGAGCACTTGATCACATCACAATCAAGGATAAGTTTCCAATTCCTGTTGTTGATGAGCTTCTTGATAAGCTTCATGCTGCTCATTTTTTCTCCAAGTTGGATCTTCGTTCCGGGTATCACCAAATTCGGGTTCATGAGGATGATATCCCTAAAACAACTTTCCGCACACATGATGGCCACTATGAGTTTTTGATCATGCCATTTGGCCTCACGAATGCTCCTTTCACATTCCAAGCATTGATGAATAAAATATTTCGGCCCTACTTGTGGAACTTCATTCTGGTCTTCTTTGATGATATCCTCATCTATAGTAAAACATGGGCTGAGCATCTCCAACATTTGGATCTTGTACTGTAACTTTTTTGTGATCATCATCTTCGTGCCAAACAATCTAAATGTGTTTTTGGGCAGAAGGAAGTAGAGCATCTCGGGCATATTGTTTCAGCACAAGGGGTTTGTGTAGATCCTCCCAAAATAGATGCCATGAAAAATTGGCCGCGTCCTCAGACACTCAAGAACCTTCGTGGGTTTTTGGGACTGATTGGCTACTACCGCAAGTTTGTTAAGGATTATGGGAAGATTGCAGCTCCATTAACAGCTCTACTGAAAAAGGATGCTTTTACATGGACACATGTTGTTGAGTGTGCATTTGACAAACTGAAACAAGTTATGTGTACCACACCTGTTCTAGCTAAGCCCGATTTTTCCAAGCCCTTCACTATTGAGAGTGATGCTTGCGACAATGGACTTGGTGTTGTTCTCCTTCAAGATGAATATCCCATTGCGTTCACCAGCAAATCCCTTTCTGGTAAGAATTTAACCGCCTCTACATATGAGAAGGAAATGATGGCTATTTTGCATGCAGTTCAGAAGTGGCGGCCATACCTTTTAGGGAATCATTTTTGCATCAAGACTGATCACCAGAGTCTGAAATATTTCTTGGAATGAACGAGTCTCATCCCCAACACAACAGAAATAGGTTAGCAAACTCATTGGTTATGACTATGAGATCACTTACAAGAAGGGTAAGGACAATCTTGTGGCAGATGCTCTTTCCCGCACATTTGATGACCACGTTTCTCTTTCAGCTATTTCTATACCTATTCCAAATTGGTTACAATCGATTCGACAAGGCTATGTCAACGACTCTTTATTATATGAAATCATCCAACAGTTTCCCAGCAACCCTTCTGTTGTACCGCATTACTCTTGGGATGGTTCTTCTCTAAGATACAAGGCTCTTATGGTGCTTTCCCAGAGCACAGATCTTCAGCAGGTTGTCTTCTATGAACTTCATGCTTCCCCATCGACAAGGCACTCTGGGTTCCTCAAAACATATGAGCAGGCACGACGTAACTTCTTTTGGAAGGGAATGAAATGGGAAATTCAACAAATGGCGGTCGAATGTAATACCTGCTAACACCACAAGGGTGAAACAACACTCCTTCCCGGATTGCTCGAACCCTTGGCCATCCCTACAAGCATTTGGACAGATATTTCCATGGATTTCATTGAAGGGCTCCCTAAATCTAGAGGGAAGACTGTAATCTTTGTTGTGGTTGATCGGCCCTCCAAATATAGTCATTTTTGTGCTCTCAGCCATCCATATACCGCCTCCTCAGTCGCACAAATTTTCATGGACCAGATATTCCATCTTCATGGAATCCCTTCTTCCATTGTCTCAGACCGCGACGCAACTTTCACAAGTCATTTTTGGACAAAACTATTTCGCCTCACTACCACCAAACTGAATATGAGTTCAGGATATCGCCCACAAACAGATGGTCAAACTGAAGTCGTCAACAAATGTTTGGAAACTTATCTTCGTTGCTTCACCTCTGAATAACAACATCAGTGGGAAAAGTGGCTCCCTCTCGCTGAATGGTGGTACATTACTTCCTACCATACAGCATCTAAAATGACTCCATATGAAGCAGTTTATGGTCAGGCACCGCCAATGCTCCTTCCATACACCCCCAGCAATTCACCAGTTCAGGCAATTGACACGGTTCTCCGCTGTGTTTTTAAACCCGGTCGAGCCGAAACCGGAATCGGTCGGCCAGCACGGCCAATGGCCTCAACAGCTCGAATCGAGACTTAAACCGGACCGGAGACCGGTTCGGCAAAGTACCGGACGGCCCAGAACCTAAATCGATCGGTTCATTGCCGAACCACCCTTAGCCGGTCGAGCAGCTGATAAAACACGGCCAACACTTTCGGAATCCGCGTGACTTAAAAAAAAGTTAATTTTTGATTTTTTTATTAGAACAAATTAAAACCTAAATACCTACCTAACCCTAAAACGAATTCTAACGCTATAAAACATACCCACCCTCCCTCCCATTTCACTAAACAATTAAAATGTGGATTGTTTGCAAGTTCTTGTCTTCTGCTGCAGCCGCCGGTGAAAGAGATAGAGTCACTTTGTCTTCTTGTCTTCTGCTGCAACCGCCAGAGAAAGAGACAGAGATAGTTTGGACAACTTTGGAGTTTGCAGTCGCTAGCTAGCATGGAGATGGGAGTTTGAAGCCGCTAGCTAGCATGGAGATGGGAGTTTGTTGAGTGCTCAAGCTTAGCCTCAGAGTCCAGACTGTTTGTAAATGTGTTTATTGCTCATTGCTCAGAGCCTCGTTGCCTCAGACTGTTCGTTTATTTCCACCGTAGAGGAGACTGGAGTTTGCTGCCTCAAGGCTCAAACTGTTTGTTTATTCATAATGCCAGCGTGGACCAAGGTATGCAGCATCATGCATGTTATAGACTCTGTTTTTTTCCTTCAAATTAAAATCTGTTTTTTTTCTCTCAAAAATTACTTGAAATGCTAAATTGCAATTTTTTATTTTTTCCTAGAATCTAAATTGCATTGTGAATTTTCAAATTTTTTTCCTTTTTGCACCTATAGAAACGATTTTTTTTTCATTTTAACAATGGCTCCAAGAGCAAAAGACGTTACATGGGCGCATGTTGAGACTATTGATGTGAAGTCTTTTGCAAATATTGCAACAAACATATACGTGGGGGAGGAATTCATAGGGTGAAGCAACACTTGGCTGGAATAAGAGGCCAAGTTCTACCATGTGAGGCACCAAATGAAATAATTGGAGGGATAAGAGCTGATTTGTTAAATCAGTTTAAAGAATTTGAAGAAGATAAGGCTAGGCAAAAAGAGATAGAAGCTGAGATAGGGAGGAAGAGAGAGCTTGCCAATGCCACTATGAGGATGTCCGGGTTAAATGAGTTTGGAGGCTCTTTCTCTGCTCCTCCTTTTGTTGGTGAGAACCCCTTCCAGTATGTTATTCCATCTCGTCCAAACATTGGTGATATTCAGCCTAAAAAGATGAAGACCCTTCAACACTATTTTTCAACACCTTCCCCTTCCTTTGCAAGTGCCAATGCCTCTCAATCTCAAGTTCAACCGACCCAAATTCAATCCACCTTAGATGGGCATTGGGAAAAGCAATGCAAAGAAGCTGCTTGTGAGTACATTGCTAGATGGTGGTATGATTCAGATATCCCCTTTAATGTTTCCTGCTCACTTTATTATCAACCCATATGGGATTCCATTTTTGTTGTTGGTAAGGGCTTCAAAGGCCCTAGTATGCATGACTTGAGGGGGTCACTTTTGAAGAAGAAGGTTATGTCCATAAATGAATACTTGCAGGATTTTACGGAGTCATGGGCCACTACAGGATGTACCATCAAGTCAAATGAATGGAGTGATACAAGGAACCGTACAATAATCAATTTCCTTGTCTCTTTCCCTCAAAGAACCATGTTTCTAAAATCAATTGATGCATCTGATAGGGTGAAAGATGCAAACCTGCTATTTCAGCCGTTGGATGAAGTTATTACGGGGGTGACAAATGTTGTTCAAGTCATCACAGATAATGCCTCTAACTATGTCCTTATTGGTAAGATCTTAGAGAGCAAACACAAAACCATATTTTGGACCCCATGTGTTGCACACTGCATAGACCTCATGCTTGAGGATATAGGCAATCATGATTGGATCAAGGATGTTATAGAGCAGGCCAAGAGCATTACAAACTATATCTACAACCATTCATGGGTCTTGAATTTGATGAGGAAAAACACTAGGAACAGAGAACTTGTTAGGCCTGCCATCACGAGATTTGCAACTCACTTCTTGACACTGCAATCTCTCATTTCCCAAGAGGAGAACTTGCAAAAGATGTTTTCATGTGATGAATGGATTTCATTTAAGTGGGATCGTAGGCAAGATGCAAAAGAAACTAAAAAGAAAGTCAATGATGGTGCATTTTGGAAAAAATGCAGCAGAGGCTGTGAAAATTACTGAGCCCCTTGTGAAGGTGTTGCGGTTGGTGGATGGGGAAAGATTGGCCATAGGTTACATTTATGAGGCTATGGATCAAGCAAAGGAGCAAATAAAAGCAGCTTACAAAGACAGAGTGGCCAAGTATGGCCCTATTTGGGAGATTATTGACAACAGATGGAACAATCAACTCCGTCGCCCTATACATGCAGCTGGGTATTTCTTGAACCCAAGGTATCATTACAAAGTTCAATTAGGCGATGATGTAACAGGGGAGGTCAAAGATGGCTTGTATGAGTGCCTAGAGCACATGGTCCCTGATGAGAGTGATCAGATGGAGATACATAGACAGATCAACTCTTTCAATCAAGCCACGTGCACCTTTGGAAAAACCCTAGCAAAGAAGGCAAGAGATCAGGACGGATCAAGTAAACAATTAAGCTTTAATTTTAAATCTTTAAGTTCAATTGTTTAAGCTTTAGCCTTTAAATTGTTTAAGACTTTAAGTTCACACTTCAATTTGCAATCTAATTTGTTGAACTAACTTTGTCTCTGCAGCCAGCTGGTGGGAATCATTTGGTAGCCAATGTTCTCAATTGCAAAGGTTTGCAATTCGAATCCTTAATCAAGCTTGCAGTGCTTCCGAATGTGATCGCAATTGGTGTGTCTTTGACCGAATTCACACGAAGAAGAGAAACCGTTTGGAACAAAAACGGTTAAATGATCTCGTCTTCGTGCAGAACAACCTTAGGCTAAGGCGCAACCAGTTGCTAAACAAAAGACCTGACACAGATCCCATTATATTGGAGGATATTGATCCTAACTCATAATGGGTAGTGGAGATTCAATCAGCAGAGTTTGAATCTGATTTTGATATTGAAGTTGAAGATGAGTTGAGGTGGGATGCTTTGGATGCAGATCCACTAGTACCAACTCCAAGGGGTACAAGTGCAAATCCATACATTGCAGGCAGTGGTGGTCCTAGTACTACTGGCATTAGACGACCTAGCCGTGCAGCCCATGCTTCTACTAGGGTCGTAGATGTCCCTGAGGGGGGGTCCTCAGAGGAGTCTAAGCCAGATGTTGATGTTGAGCATTGCATTTCCAACATTGGTGTTGAGTTTGATGATTGATTAGCCATGACTCGTGACTCAACATTAATCATG
>LPNX010317127.1:179705-234554 GCA_001517045.1 Pseudotsuga menziesii | reverse complement strand
TAAATATAATTTTATTGATTAAAATTTTAAATTTTCATGTATTTTTTAATAGTCCAGTTCATTGAAATCAAACCGCTCCAATTCATTACCGATTTCGGTTCCAGTCTGAGTTGACCCTTGAGCGGTTTGATTCCCGGTTCCGGTTTTTAAAACCTTGGTTCTCCAAAACCAAGATCAAATTCTTCACATTCTGCGGGACAATCTTCACATGGAAAGAAACCGCATGAAACAAGAAGTCAATCAGCACCGTTCTAAGCGCATTTTTCAAGTCGGTGATATGGTTTTTCTTCGTCGACAGCCTTACAAGCAATCCTTCTTGAAACTCAAAGGGCATCAGAAGTTGGCTCCAAAGTTCTATGGGCCATCTAAGGTTCTTCAGAAGATTGGGTTTGTAGCTTATAAATTGGAACTTCCTCCTCGCATTCACCGAGTATTTCATGTCTCTTGTCTCAAGAAAGTGATTGGCACCAACATTAGAGCACAAACTGTTTTACCAAAACTGGATAATGAAGGATCCATCATTTTGGAGCCGAAGACCATCCTCAATAAGCGCACTCATCAGCTTCGCTCTCGGTCCATCACAGAGGTCTTAATTCAGTGGCACGTCATGCAACCAGAAGATGCTACATGGGAACCACTCCTTCAGATTCAGCAACAATCTCCACATCTAAAGCTTTGAGGACAAAGCTTTTCGAAGAGGGAGGGGGATATTAAGAACCTGTGTCATCCCTCCTCTTTATTTCATTAGTAAATTTTTGTTGGACGCATATGCTTTGTAAGTCACCCCATGAGTATATTGAATTATCCCACATTCATGGGGAGTAATAGTTGTTTAGATTAGACTTAGTTTATAAGTATGTGTTGAGGCCATTGAAGGCATCCACGAGTTATTTTGTATTGACCTTGCTCAAAGGAGGTTGCACCCTCAAAGTGGCCTGCAATCAATAAAATCTCTTCTGTGCTCTGTTATTTATGTTATATCGTGTGTTTTCATTGTTTATTGCAAGAGGTTCATCACATTTTTCATCCAGATCTTGGAGTTTGGTAATGAGGGCGACAAGTTCGCCTTCCATTTGTTTGTTTGCTCCTGCACAGGTGACAACCATAACCAGGAGTTTTTTTTGGGGGGGGGAGAATGGGTAGAAAAACAAAAACAAATTTGGAGTTGGGAAAAACTATGATGGGTAATTGGGGTTTGACTAGGTTTTGGACACTTTTTGAGAGACAAGGAAGCAAAAAATGAGGATTTCAGAAGCAGGGTGAAAAAATGGAAAATTTTGTCAAAGAGGGAAAAGGAAGTAGAAATAGGAAATGAACATTGTGGCAAAATTTGAAGGTGATTGGGTGAGAATCAAAGAAGTTTGGCAACCCCTAAAAATAGACAAATGTGGGATTTCTAGCTTTGGAAAGTGTAATCTGGGATAAGCAAGGAAATATGCAAAATGGAATTGCAGGAGTTCCAGTGAATTTTCAAGAAAAACGGAGCTAAAGCAAAGAAGATATGGCGAAAAAACATAAATTTATACTCTTTTTTGGTGTAATTAATTTGTGACGTCTTTGGACAGATGCAATCTGCTATTTATCAACTGGAGATAGATATGGACCCCAAGTATGTTCAGCTTCCTAAACGTTCAGGGAATTCACTTGGCCATCAATGATGTCTAACGGCTTGCGTGTTGGGGCAGTACCCCACTCCAAGGCTCAGGTAAAACTGATAACCGCATTGCCACAAACGACAACTCTTGGTTTACCTCATGGGTGAGAACTAGTCAATCAGGGAAGAGTCGTTGCCATTTTCACTGGCAAGTCCTCCCAATGGCCAGCTACTTCGGGGTTCCTATGCTACTCCTCACAATGAGTTTTAGGGCTATGCCTAGGTACTTCCCACAGTTAAGCGGATAGGGGTTATTCCCTGATCCGAACTTGCAATTGAAATGAACAATACGGATGCAAAGAAGAACTACTGCAATAATCATAGTGTCGGGAAGCCACTACGGAAAAATAAAATTGGAAGAAATTCCACCCAGCAGGCCCAAGAAAGTGCTAGGATACCTAATGAGAGAAACCTCCTGCAATAATTAATGAAAATGCACGATATAACAAAAATAGCAGAACATGGAAGGAATTTATTGATCGCAGTCTACTTCGAGGGGGCAACCTCCTTTGAGCAAGCTCAATACAAATAACTCGTGGATGCCTTCATTGGCCTTAACACGTACTTATATACTAAGTCTAATCTAAACAACTATTACTCCCCATAAATGTGGGATAAACACATACTTATATACTAAGTCTTATCTAAACAACTATTACTCCCCATGAAAGTGGAATAATGCAATATACTCACAAGACGACTTAAAAAGCATATGCGTCCAACAACAATATACTAACAAAGTAAAGAAAAGGGTTGAAACGGGTTCATAACATGGATGGATGATCTTCTTAGGTCTAGTACATGGATTGATGAGTTGGCTTAGAGGTTAGGAGTTGATTGGTTGCATTTATGGGTTTGATCAATAATGGGGTCAAAATGGAGGATACTACCCTATTTGTTCAGCCAACTTGCACATGTATTCTTGCATTTTATGAGGAGTGTTCAGTTTGGAGGGAGTCCATCCTTCATTTATGATGCCAACCTCCAGTTAGGAGAGGTTGTTCATTTATTGGAGGTTATTGGATATTTGAGTGGATCTAAGATGTTTCGAACCCTAGATTCAATCTCATCCAATCCTTTGTTGTTTTATGCATTGTTTGTAGTATTATTGCTTTTATCATCTTTAGGAGAGTTGCTTTCTAATACTTCATTGCATAAATCACCCTAGTTACAATATTTTGAGTTATCACCAATGGGGTCTCCTAGTAATTCTCCAATTATTTTTCAGCATTGTTTTAGGGGTCCTTGTGTCACACTTGGTGGTCCTTCTCCCTTAAAACTTCATATTTTCAAGTGTTAATTATGTCATGCTTCAATGGAATTCTTGGTAGAATTTGCCCTCTTTGGACTGACTCTTGTTTACCCTTGTTGGATTGACTCCAATTGCCCTTGTTAGATTGGCGCTAGTCTCTTGGTTCTTCCATCATCCCTTTTTATTTTTCATATGACAACAAAAACCTGTTTTGCTAAGTATTCTCTTCACCTCTCTCTTCACTCAAAGCCTTTGCAATCTACAATTAGAGAAACCCCCCTGGGAAAAGAGTCAACCTAAAGTATGAGGAGGTAGTAATTGAGGTGACAATGGATAAAACCTCTAGGTCATAATTGAGTTAGCGTTGTTCGTTGGGGCTTTAATCACACGTGCTAGTTCGAGTTGTAACATTCCCCACGACAGAACTCTTGCAGCATTAATCTCCAATCACCTAGAGGCTGAGAATAAGAAATGAAGTTTCTGAAATTGGCAAGATGAGAAGGATTGTCTCTGCAAATATTTTCCTAGAGATGTAGCAACTATTGTACGAAATTCCGCAAGGAGACATGAAAATCTCTATACAAGCAATGATGTCAACTACAGATTTCATGATCAATCACCCTCGTACTATACAAAATTCCTCAAGAACATAAGCAAATCTCTAAATAAGCAACAATGTCAACTACAAATCTCATGATCAATAGTGCATCTGAAAATGAAATGATCCTTAGACTGTAGCTCTTAAATACAAAGTCTACAAGTGCAATGCTCACTCAAAAAATGATCTGTCTACAATCGTAGATGATAGAAACAAGTCGGTATTGAGCTAGAGGAACTCTTAAGCTATAAGTGAATTCTATTCTAACATACTACAAGGTCTAGAAGAGGTAGTCTTGGAAATGTAGGTAGGAGCGGAAGTACAATAGAAGAGTAGGAGAGGAAGTACAAGAGAAGTTGTGGAGTTAGGGGCTCCTTTGTTTCAATCCATGAGACTTTTATATAAGGTTTGTAAATCTCATCCCTAGTACCTCTATCAACATCCCTCCTATTGAGTTGAGGGCATCAATATAGAACTCTAGATGGGCTTCTTAACATTCAAATTTAGGTGTTGGAGAATAGAAGTGACCCTAACAAGCCAACTAGTCTCACCACCTTGACTAGAAAACTGCATAGATAAATGAAATATTAAGTTTTGGAGATGAAATGACATCATGGCAACTTAGCAAATTACCAAATTAGCTTTTGCACCTGGAACATAAAGACAATGTAATTTTCTCCCTTTCTTTTTTATTTTTTTCAAATCTAACATGGCATTAACGCCAATCAAAATTCTTCCCTACTCTTAAGGAATAGAAATTCTTCCCTACAATGTAAGTCTTCAAAAAATTAATATTGCTAAACAATCAGCAAGAGAATTTCCACAGAGATGAAAAACCCAAGAGAGTTTTTTTTTAAATCCAATCTTTCAAGAATAAACATGATAACATCTAACTGCAAGGTGAAAAAACATAACATTCTAAATTTGCAAGACCAAATATGACCTATATCAAGGCTTCAGGAAAAACATACGAAGAGACGCTCCGGAACAAGTGTTCATAAGATTTTCTCAGTTTTTCATATGTAATTGCATTTTCTTCACTGAGTTCTCCCTTTGCGTTCAGCATTTTGGCATTCTCTTGCTCCATTTGTCGAAGTGACTGCCAAATACGAAACTATAAATGTCAACAAATCCATTATCTTCCCTACTGAGCTTTAAATACATATCATCATAAAGTAACGCAAACACAAAGAACCATAGAGAGATGGAAAGTGAATTCAGAAAATTCACAAGGCTTTAAAAGAAAGATTTCTACACATGTTTCCTCCTAGTAATTTTTTTTTTCCTGTTCAATTAGATGAGAAACATGTTAATTAGCCATGGTTTTACACTAAAGACCACTATAAATTAATGAAGTCACAAACAGTCTTAAAACCCATCCAAGTTAATTAAGAATTCCACAATGTCCTACAATAAAGTGTCAAGATGACTTCTATTAAAACCTTTAACATTGAAACAAGACATATATATGAATTTGCAATAATGATAGCATGCACAACGAAACAATTAACATAGTTTATAATTAGAACCAATTGAATCTAGCTGCCTGCTTAATGAATACAATCAAAGAAAATATGCATATCCTTTGTTTCATCCCAAAAAGGCCTACAATAACAGGGAAACGAAGTCATACAGAATGCTCTGATTGAAGAAGATCTGCTGATGCGTCATAGAATGACTGAAATGCCTTCCTAAGAAGCTTCTTCTGTTCCACAGTAATGCTGAGATCCTTACAGAGCTGTCATTGTTTGTCCAGCAAATGAAGCTAAATCAAAAACTAGATATGGTGATTACAAATCATGTATTCACAAGCAATAAAAAAGAAAATTAACAATTAAACTATCCCATACATGGTGATTTCAAACAGCCAATG
Source organism: Pseudotsuga menziesii (assembly GCA_001517045.1). Classification (NCBI taxonomy): domain Eukaryota; kingdom Viridiplantae; phylum Streptophyta; class Pinopsida; order Pinales; family Pinaceae; genus Pseudotsuga; species Pseudotsuga menziesii. The sequence goes on along the minus strand of LPNX010317127.1, from coordinate 229,177 downwards.
GAATGAAATTGAAATTTCATTACTGTGCACTGGAGACCAAGAACAGTCAATGGGACTGAAAAACAAATCAGCATGAAAGGTACAACTAATGAAGAAGTATTTCATACATCCCCCAAGATGAATATATATAAGGTAATACTCTAGTTTCCAGATATGCCCCATAAATATGTCAAGCCAACAATTCTAAAACCTGACATTTTCAATAAGTAGTGTCAAAACCTTTCTATTCCGAGATTGATCAGCCAAAAAGAACCTCTGCATAAACTGGCTGCCATAAGTGAGATGTATCTAGTTTCACCATTTCAATCTCTGTCCACACCAAAACTTTGTGTCCATAGTAAAAAACATGTTCCAAGATTTTGTTGTTTGAACTTTGGACTAGGAGTTTAAAAAAGATCAGTTGAAATTGCTGCTGGGGAAATGTAAATATAAAATAAAGATCTATCTTAGATTTTTAACCCCGGATCTATTAAGCACAGAAAGTACAGATGTGTCTTTCAGCTGTTAAATTCTGAGTTTGTCTGATTGTTGAAGTTAGTTTTGGCAGTAGGCTTATCAGTTTGTCTCTGGCAATAATCTTTTTGTTGTAATCTCCTTACAATCTCTGAATCTAAGTTGCACGAAACGGGGAAACGGGGACGAGTTTCCGAAACGGGGACGCGTAGGAAACGTGACCCCCCAAAATTTAGGAAACGGGGAAACGCGATATATATATATATATATGAGACATTAAAATTGAATGTGAAATCTAAATGATTTAGAGATTAAATCCAACAAAATTAGAAATCATAGTCATAGTCATACAATAATACATGTAACATCACATTTTAGTAGTAATATCCATAGATGATTTCATAATGTAAAAGGAAATAGCCAAAAACAGCCTTGATATATAAGGCTAGTACATATATATCCAAAATCAGCCTTGATATATGACGCTAGTACATATATATCCAAAATCAGCCTTTATATATGAGGCTAAAAGTACAATGTTGCATCAACATGAACAATGAACATATCAAGAAAACATGAGCTCAAGCCCAAAGACTAATAGTCATCATCCTTGGGCTCATCTTCATACTCCTGAAAAATCGAACAAGAAGCACACCCAACAGTGGATTGGTGAGTAGAAGAGGAATGGCCAACTACACTGCTAGATTCAACAATTTTCAAGGCAGCAAGAGAGATGTCCAAGTCAGAGGATTTTGGATCCACATCCCATTGTTTTTTATAAGGCTGGAATAGAATGTAGAAGCTTCCGGAAACTTTCATAAACCTCATAAACCCCTAGGCAATTAATCCAAAGTTAATAAAAATTAAAAAAATTAAGTTTGACCAAGTGTTGACGGGCTTGCAAGAAGGAAACGTGAGCGTTGATGGAAAAATGATTTGGAAACGAGTTTCCTTCTTGAGGAAACGAGTTTCCTAAACATGAAACGCGTTTCCTAAAGTTGAAACGTGTTTCCTTGGCATTTTGTACGCGTTTCAGCGTTTTCGTACAGAAACGTGCTGGGGATGCAGGGGGGGGGGGGCGCACGTCTCCTGCAACTTAGCTCTGACTAAATTTCTTCTGGATTTTCCCCAAACTGGGGTTTTGCCCTAGGAATAGCCCTAAACTAAAGTGTTCATATTCATATCAGTGGCTGAGTGATTTTTGTTTTGCTTTGGTGTTTATTATTTAAAGTTAGAAATCAGTATCTATCAAGGAATTGATCAATTAACTCAGAAAAGTAACAAACCCTATGCAGGTTAAGTGTTTGATTAAATGCATGTATGAACAAGTTGAGTTTTAATCAAAACTTTTACAGGAGCATCAGTCCATCATGAAGAATAATGTGTGAAAGATAGTGTCGAGGCCTAAGGGGAAGCCAGTGATGACTTCCAAGTAGATCTATAAGATCTAGCATGAAGTCCAGTTTAGCATCAGGGAGAGACACAGATGAATACACAAAGATCAACAAGTGCAAAAGACAGCAGGTTGCTTCAACGCAGGATACTCAGATGCAAAGACACCAAAGTGTCCAAATGCAAAGGGAGCAAGATACTCAAATGCAAAGGGACTAGTATGCACCCACACATATTGCGTAGCTACAAAACAACTTGTTGATGAAAAGGAAGACTTTGTACGGACTCAAGCTGGCACTAAGGATATGGTATATCAAGAAAAACATGTACTCGATGAGCTTGGACTTCACCAAGAATGATGTGGATTCCGACCTTTACCTCAAGGTTGTTGATGGTGAACATTTGATCTTGGTGTTGTATGATTGATGATATGTTCCATTGCGAGAACAAAGAAGCTCAGTGTCAAGTGCAAGAGGGAGTTGGCCTCTGAGTTCAAGATGAAGGGTCTTAGCCTAATGCATTACTTCTTGAGATTATAAGTGTGGAAGAGACCAGATGAGATCTTCCTCAGACAGAGCGAGTTCATAGTTGAGACCCTGAGAGATTCGGGACAATGGACTGCAAATCTATGACTATACCTATGGAGAAAAATCTGGAGAACCTGAGTGATTCCACTTCAGATTCAAATTCGGTGGATTTCTTGATGTGCAACTTTGGAGAACATGAGTGATTCTACTTTAGATTCAGATTTGATGGATCCTACTATGATGACAAATCTAGAGAAGTTGAGTAATTCTGCTTCAGATTCAGATTTGGTGGGCAGTTGACTAAGTCCTTGGTGTGCCTAGTTAACACCAGGCCTAATACTTGCTTTGCAGTGAACACCTTGAGCAGGTTTATGGTTGAGCCAAGGCATGTATATTGGGTTGTAGTAAAGCATGTGTTGAGGTACCTGCATGGTACATTAGGATATGATCTAAGGGATGTATCAGTGATGAAGTGAAGCTACAAAAGATATACATATTCTAACTGAGAGGAGTGCAGTGGACAGAAAGACCATCTTGGGATGTTGCTTCAGCTTGGATCAATTATGATATCCTAGAATAGCAGAAAGCAGATTTTTGTGGCACTCAGTAGTAGAAGTAGAAAAGATAAGATAAGATAATTTTATTAATCTCCGACGAATGACCACAAAAGTAGGTCAATGGGACTAAAGGGGAATTCTAGTATGAATACAATGTGAGAGTGCAAATGCAACTCCTATATAATGCTGGAATCAAAACTACAATAAAATAACAAAAAGAGAAAGGTACAATCAATGGGACAGCCTTGTAAACATGTATAAAAAACATAACCAGGACACAGTCATGTAGAAACATGAGGGTGTCAAGAATGTCTGAGTTTGATAGTCGACGACTAGGGGGGCCGAACAAGGCACTAGCTCAACAATAGGTTCCTTTAGGGTGTCCAAGGTGTCTGGATGTATGATCTTGGTTGGGAAGTAGGATCGAGAGACACTCTTAAGATTTGAGGAAGAAGAGAAGAAGCTCCGGATAGATCTCCGACTGCTTTGTTGGGGCTGGGACGAAATCCAATGGGCAAGAGGCATCCTGCCTCGAACCTGACGAGAACTAGACACTCCGATGCCCTAGGGATGTATGGCCTGATGTGCAACACGGCTTCTTCGAGCCTGTCTCAACGGAATCAATCAACCTCCCAAAGGGAGAGGTTGAGGGGAGACCCAGGCCCTTACTAGCCTACTACCTGAAGCACTATGAACCATAGTTACATATATCGACGATGTATCGCACATATCACAATATATCGCGAGTCATTCCCCTTGGAGATATATCTCCCCTAAAAAATCGCAACATATACAACATTTTCAAATATATCGCGATATATTGAATGTGTCACAATATATTGGGAATGTGTCATGATATTTTAGAAAATATCGCCCTATAAAAAACATGCATGGAATTTGAGAAATAAAGCAATGAGTTAAGTTTTTGGCAATGTTATTAGAACCGGACATATTAAATTATTAAAGTACTAAATGGTAATATTAAATTCTTAAAGTAAGAGTGGCATTCTCCTTATCTTTCACTTTCTATCCTTTAACATAAATTCTTAACATTACCATTAATTGTTTCAAGATGTTTAAGAGCGGTTCCAAGTTCCAACCTCATCGAACTTCAAATGCAAAAAGTAGAATTTTAGATCTCATTCAAAATTCAACAAAGTTAATAGTTTTCATAATTTCAAGATTGCAATGTTTCCACTGTATTCCATCTCGTATGAGGGTATAGTATTGGCATTTAATCAAGCACAACGACCCCTCTATGCACCTTGATGTTGGTGGAGTTGATTGTTGAACTCCTTTATCATGACCTTAATAAAAATGTACCCTTCACTCGAGCAAAATCACTTATTTAAGCTTGGGAAGCCTTTTCTACCTTATTTTAACAATTGGATTAGGAAGTTTAATCAAAATTGTAGGGTGTTAAATCTGTTGACTAATGTCCTTGGAGGACCAACTTCGAGATTCGTGGTAGACAAAAGGGTGAGAGTCTAGAGGAGGGGGGTATACGATGCTATTGATGAATAAGATCTCGATATATGCAATGATTTTGATGATATGTAGTTATGGGAGGAGACAACTCACATTGGTATCCACCTCGACCCCATTACCTTCCTCCATAGCCCAAGCTCATCCAGAGCACCTACACGACTACCTATTGCTTCCAGATAAAGATTGGTGTTGCTAGCCTGTAAAAGGGGTAGAGGAGATCGATGATTCGCATTATTTATCATTGTACTATCATCTATGTAGTATCTAGATGCCTCATGAGTCACGATGATTCATCACATGAGATACATTTATTTTGATCATTTGAGGTGATTTTTTATCATTCTATAAAGATCATATTTCAGTGTTTTCAGTTTATTGTCCATATGTGATCATGATCCACCATTTGACATCTTATGCATCTTATATATTAGTTGTATTTTTATATTTATGTATCAACGTGTCTATTTGATTGTAATGACCCAACTCAAAAATTCCCAATAAAGGCAGAATTTTGGAAAAATTGTCTTGACTAGTTTTGCCCAAGGGGGATTCGAATGGCTCAAGAGGGTCTCGAATTTCGTAGGGACTGATGTGGGGAGTATTAGGACTCTTAAAGTGACTCTCTTATAGTTTTATGACAGGTCATAGACATCTGCAACTCGAATTTGGCATGATGGAAAAAAAGGCGAAATTACTAGCAATTTATGATGCAATTCCCCCTAGGGTATGGGCAGAAATGGCTCTCCAACTCCTATTCGACCCTCCCAACTTTCAAAACAGAGTATGGGGACTGTAATTATACTTCATTTATTGTCATTGTATGTGGTTAAGAGTTCTGCAACAGAGGAATAAATCTTCATATTCAAATCCACAATTTCAGTGATATTTGCTCAAGGAAAATGACACAATAAAGCTCAACTTCGACTCATAAATGGTGCATATAATGGTTCAAAACAAAGCAATATGAATATAGACTCTTAATAACATTTCAATAGCTCACTAACAACATATAACATTGACCCAAGTCGCAATATACATCAAATACACAATCTCCATTGAAAGGGGAAATCATCACATGGAAACTAGTCACAAGCAAGCTTGGAAATGTGGACATTTGCATATGTATTTCTTCTGATTTCGACTTACAGAGCATGTGAACATGATATTACAGAACCATACATCATACATCAGAGCTTGGGCGTCAACTGAACTCAATGGGGCGCAACCACCATTCACACTAGTGCGCCTTCATAGAAAAACATGGAAATATGGAAGTGGAAATTGAGAAAATGGGAGGAAAGATGGATCACGAACAGCAGCAGCCTCCTATCTACAATAAAACACTCTCTGAATCTCCAAATGAGAGGTCTGAATGGCCTCCCCCAAGGCCAACTTGGATGAGAATCTCACTCTCTCGAAATTGGCTCACTAGCAGGGTAAGTGTGCACTCACCGTGCAAAGGACAAGCAATTGCTCTCCAAATTCCAAAGGCAAATTCACAAATGATCAAAAGCTATTTCCATTCCTCATGACAAATTTTTATAACCCTCCTAAGGCCCTCCAATGTCGAATTCATTCCCATAGGCTTCCTCCACCTCGTCCATGATGTTTAGTAACCTCCATGCCACTTAGCCTTCTCCTCAACCCTTCAAGTTCCACCAAATTCGAATGATTGCCTCTAACTCCCAAATTCGACCTCTTGGTGGCTATTTTTAGCCCTGTCATGTCAAATTTGTCATATGTCAGCAATCATGTCTGCAATCAGGTTTGACTTGTCATAGAATCTTCCATCATTGTTGTCATAAAGCGCAAGGAATCTAGCTCCACATGGCACCTAGTTTCTTCCTAGATTCTTCCTCTTCTATGAGGATGTTACTCCTACTCACCCATTCGAATCCTTGAGCTCATGATATGTCATTTGATGCCTCTTTACCTTCCAAGAACATTCCATCACTCATAATTTCGAATTTGGGGTTAAGTCATGACATGTGTAAGGAAGCATCTAGCCAGCATCGGGCAAACATTCTGCAGATCATTATCCAACACTGGCCATGAATTGACTAATGGTTGATAGAGAATGGCCACTTCGTAGCCCTATTTAGTCATGTGAATTGACTATGTATCTTGAGGCTTGGATGCTTAGCCTTTATCTAGTCATGTGAATTGACTATGTATCTTGAGGCTTGGATGCTTAGCCTTTATCTAGTCATGTGGATTGACTATGAGTGTCTGAAAGCTAGAGGTCGCATTGCATTCTTCGAGTACCCCATAATGGGAGTGATCTATTCTTAGTAGAGTGAGTTGGCTTGTCTATGTGATAAGAGATTTCATCCCTTGTGATATAGACAAAGTCTAATATAATGTTGTATTTGACATTAGCTCTAAGAAGTGTCCAGGACTTCTTAGAGTATGGTCAAATCAACATTAGAGCTCTATGGAAGAAGGTGATATGCATGTGGGGAGTTAGACATCAACGAGGAGAACTTTTCTATGATGAAGAAATAACCAAAGAAGTCAAGACAATCCATTGAAGAAGTCCTAGAGAAAGTGGAAGGCAAGGAAGGGAAAAATACCCTAGTAAGGGGGAACTTGGCCCTAGAAGACAAAAGTACAAGTTGTCCTCAAGAGTGAAAATCAAGTCAACTGAAGAATATAAATAGAAGTGTTCTCACACTTCATTTGACACATTCACACATCACATCTTCTTCTCTCCACAAGTGCACACCTCCAAGGAAGACCTAGCAAAGGCAAGAAGCATAATTTTGGGGTTCTCTTATTCTCTTATTTCTCTTGGAAGATTATCTACCCTTACTAGGGTTTCTTGTGAAGGAGGGCAAACCTCATCTTGTACTAGGGTTCAACTTCATATTCGGCATTGTACTTGAATTGGATTTATTTCTTCTAAGAAAAGTTTGTTGGGTTTTCTCCCATTTGGATTTCCCAAGGCAAAATCTTTGTCTCTTGTGCATGGTTATCTTTTATGAAGAAAAACTTGACATTAATATGAAAACTTCTCATTCACACATTCTGTCAAACACTTGAGCATCAGGGTTTTAAAAAAAATTTACTCATAAATTTAAAATTAAAACCACCACTCCAAGATCTTCTAGAAAACTGAAGTATCAATCAAATACATGAAACACATAATTTTTTGGTCAAAAGACCGGGCAAAACCCCAACTTGGGGAAAACCATGAAGAAGAAAATTTCTCATTAAAGAAGAATATTCAGAAAACTTCAATACACTGAATTTTTCTTTCGACCCTCATTGACAAAATTCCAAACCTTAATTTCAGCAGCACTCTACCTCAAAAATCGTGCCAAATAGCAGTTGTACAGTTGTCCACATGTGTTGTACGAAACCGTACTTTCTGTTGTACTTTTAGCCTCGAAATTCATGCCCACGCGTATATGCAATAAATGGTGTGCAGGTGGTACATTCTGCAATAAATGTTGTTGTCACTTTCTTGAGATTTGTGCCCACACGTGTGACTGCAATTAATGCGCCAGGTACTGTTGTACAGTCTCTACATGCTTCCTAGGGAACCGTGTTGCTGTTCTTCTCTTGGAATTTGTGCCACCTTTGCTAGGGTATCTCTTCTTACTCCTCTTTCCTTCTTCTTCCTCTCTGATGATGTGTATCTTCACAATGTCCTTTCACTTTGTCATATACTTCAAATTTGTAACTACATTCCCTAACTACCCTAATCTAGGGTTGAGAATAAATTACAAGATCAAGGGTCATCATTTAAAACTCACTTTTTAATAATTAAATACATCAATTATTAAATACATCACTTAAAGTGACCCACTTTATAAAGTATAAGTCAAAAATCACTTTATTTATAAAAGAATCTTTTTACATAAATACAAAGGACAAAACCTTTACAAGTCCTTCTCATCACACTCACACCAAAATTATGAGAAAGGACCTTCAAAGTTATCATTTTTCAACATTTTAGTGATCCTTGTTATATTTTTCGCTGCAAGTGAATATTGATTATGTAATGAAATTGCGAGATGATATAAATGTTTGAAGCATCATTATAAATAGCAATCGAGGATTGAAAATTGGATTAAAATTCAACACTAAAAAGTTAAAACCTACCAAGGAATCCCAACCCACAACTCTAGAATCTCCCAACAAAGTTGCCCTCCAATGCAAATGCCCCTAAAGAATGTTTGACAACGATTGAACATGTTCCCAACAAGACCTAGCAAAAGGGCATTCCCATAAAATAAGCTAGGTCCAATTCTTAATGCTCTACATTGTGGTAATTGTTTATGGCGAACCTAACAGTCAATAGATTGGCAAGGAATCAACCTCTAACCCAACACAACAATGGACCCCCCCTCCCAACATGTCACTACCAAAGGAAGCTCCTCTTTTAGATTTCCTAGACATAGCACCAAACAAACCTAGACTAACCAAGGGAGAGACCCTAAGAAAGCTTTTTCTAAGGTCAACTAGAATGAACTTAGCTAACCTAGGATGTTTGCCTAGCTCTATTTTTTAGGATGAGGTTCCTAGCTATGGATAATCAATTCAATTCAAGAAACACTCTAAGTTTAACATTTCATTAATGTGGTAAAAATGACCATGTAAGTAAAATACATGATACCATTAACAAAATGATATAGGAGCATTACATAATCCGTGAACAATGATTACTCTTGAATAATAAACCCCCAACCCCAAAATGGGTTTGAGACACAAAGGTGTGTCAAGTTATTGTATCCCTTTGATCTACGTGCGGGTTCCAACAATGACGCTCGATCCAATCTCCCGGACCACTAACCAAGGACGATAGACTGTACCCTTGGCCACGCCACCTGACTACCCAGGTATGTGAAGAGTAATCTTCCTGAATGTTGTTTTTGATGCACTATAGTAACAAGACAGCCAATAGGATGGTTTCATGATACTTAAGAGGGTCCCTAATATACACAAGGTACGTGGGGTCCAAGTCCATGTTCAATGTTGTCTAACTTCGTACTACTCGAAAAAAGGGTACTAGATCAGAGTCAAAGGGGATGTCCAACGTCTTACACCGAACGAGAACGTAAGGAGACGTGTCTCAACAGTGGTCATTGCCTAGTATGATCCCTTCAACCACAAGTTTACCCACGCAACGACAACTCCTAAGGTTATTTATAAACGTCAAAACACGTCTTCTACCCAAGAATCCTAAGTGCCATAATCCTCTTAACCATATATGGTCTCTATCACAATGATTAAATGTAATGCTCCAAATTAAAATCTTAAGTAAAGTATCATGTGCAATTAACATAAATTCATGGTTATGTTCAATATAGATCAAGACATCAACGAAATATCATCCACATTAAATAAAAGATGACAAGACTTGTGACAATTAGGAAGAAAGTGTGAAAAGCTTAGTGAGCAATATTACCAAGTATCAATATGTGAGTAATCCAAAAAGTGTGAACTGACTTAGTGAGCCTATTATTGCTTAAAATTATTGCATAATGAAAAAACCAACCATTCACATATTACTCATCATCATTAGGTTGTCACAAAGAGTTACTTATTGTATAGCATGTCGGTTTGATCATTCACATCTACTCAATATCCAAAAGTGCAAATTGGTTCAAGAGATCACAAGTGCAAATTAGGCATCAGCTTATTATGACATAAAGAAATTATCACATGTGAATGAAACAAGACACCAGCATACTTAGTATAATCTTAAGATTTATCTTATGTGATCAAAGTACGATATCAAAGCATGCTAAGTATTGAACTAGAAGGCAGGTTTAATTGATTAGTGCTGATTGTTAATCCTTTTACCAACCATAGTAAACATGCACAGAATTTTATTAGAGACAAAACTTCAAATGCACAAGGTTAGTACTACATTCTCAATAGATATTTCAACACTAACAAACAAAACCAAATAGAACTAAAGGATGGAGGCAAAAGAGGGCAACTAATAATGGAGGGAACTAGCACCTTAAAGAGGCAATCCTCGAGTAATAGAGTTGATAAGAAGCATTGTCAGACAACTAGCCTTGAAGGAAATTAAGAGACGAGGAATGAAAGGAAATGCTTCTATAACACAAGAAGGGAAAGATTGGCACTATAGGTTGGAAGAAGAAATAATGGCACACAAAGCAAAAGGTGGTCCAATGACCCAATTCACTCAAACGCCCAAACAAAAGGTTTGAGTACTTGCAACACCAAGTGCTTGACAAAACAACTGACCAAGGATGCATGCCGATTGTTTGATGAAATTCTAAACCACAATTTAACCTAATGAACATGACCGCTGAGGTCCATGCCAAAAGAAGTGTCTAGTCTTTTTTTACTTGCTTGAAGAAGCCTAGAATATGAGCTTGGTCAAATTTGTTGCTTCCTTTGAGGATAAGCAGGCCATAAAACCAAGATGTCATTTCTCCATGTGTGAGTCTATAATCTTAAAGCTCTTAGGCGCCAAGGCTTTGATGGTATACTCATTGATACTCTATTTAAAGGAGAAAAACTTCTCCTAGTGGTTATAATATGTACCCAAAGAATAAAGTCATTGAATACAAGGACCACATCCACACCTCTGAATTTTGCAACATTAAAGTTGTCACAAAGGGTATAATTAGACATTATAACTTATAAGTTCCACATTATGGGAAACACCCTCATTGAATGTGTTCATGGCTTGAGATCCTTGTGGGGAATCATTCAAAAGTATCTAGATGGAGGCACAACATTTCAACATGTTTCTTTTCTAGGATGTTCAGTTTACTTCCAAGAACAACCATGATTAAGACTTTTTGTTGCTAAAAGTGGCAAAAACACAAAGGTATGAAGAAAAGTAAATCTAGTCATTGAAACAAAAGATACAAATAGTTCTTTGGTTTTGATTTGAGATAGGATTTGGTCTTCTAGCACAAGATCATTATTGGATTGTTCATGTACAAAATACCTAGTGGTTTCAAATTCTATGTCAAATTGGTGTAAATCTTAAACTATATAAAGTTTTATACAAGAACAAAACATGCCCTTTAAATAATCATTGAAAGTAAGTGTTGAGGGCATCTACAACATGGATTTGGATCCCAACGGGGAGATTTTTTACCTGCTAGTTAGCTAGGGTTTTCAAATTATGAATAATCCCCCCTTGTATAGCAAATATTATTTTTAAAAGGTGACTTGTGTGGCTGAATGATGCTGAATGGACGTCAATGATATGTGGATGAACGCTAGGATTGGATCAAAGGTGAATCTTCACTGATTAAGTGATCTAGGGGTTAAAGTTCCACTCTCAAGCTCTCTTGTTTAATTTTATGAATAATCAATGCATGATTGAACAAATCTAATCTTCTTGCCTTGTAGATTTATAAATGAAAACAGCCATCACTACTCCTACCTAGAATTTGATTTGTATGAAGCTCCTCCTTCTGCATAACCATAACAAATATATCAGCAAATTTGGGGTTAGATTTGTATGCTACTTGCTTCCATTTGTGCTCCAAAACCAGATTTTAAAGCCCTCTAAAGCGCCCTCTGTGACCCCATTTGCCCAAGCTGGAAACTAGGCATGAGTGTTTCCCTTTCAACCACCAAAATATCTAACAAAAAATATTTAATTTCTGTTCTAAAGCAATCTGAAAATTACACTGTAGAATCAGAATTTCAGATTTGCTAAAATAGGCTGCAAAACCCTCATTTTAAATCCATAAAGGGCCATTTCATTTTCTGTTTAAGTAATCTCTATTTTATATTGATAAATCAGCATTTCAGATTAGAGTTTGCAGTCCTAAAGTCATCATTTAATCATCCAAATAGGGCTGAAACTTTCTGATTGTTTAATCTGAATTTTCCAAGTTTTACAAGCTACAACTAGATTTTCCTTTGGTTTCATTCCTCGTAGCAAATCCTCTTGTTAATAGGCTGAAATATTTTCATAGAAAATCTGGAAATAACATACTACAACAAACCTCTTGAATCAATTTTTTATTTGTCCATTGAACCCTCTCTAGAGTCCATCCTATATATTTCTGGACTTAACTTGTTAGGGATTCCCCAGTTGATCTAGATAGGCAAACTAGCCCAAAAGAGAGAAAGATAAGGCTACCGAGGTGACAGTGGATAGCTTATCTAGAAGTCATCTTCAAGTTCTTGCAAGTGTGGTTAGAAATTTTTCATCGAGCAAGAACTTGGGAAGTAACAAGTTGCAAATCAACTTACTAAAAGTCCCCCCATTTATTCTATGAGAAATCTATATTAGCATACACTTGCAATGAATCAATAACTTGTACAAATTAAATAGAATTGCTCCATTATCAAGAATTGGGAGACTAACACTTTTAGACATTGATATTTTCCATGTCCCAAGTAAATAAATTAAAGATACTTGTAGGAATAAAAAGTAAAACATCACTACACAAATCAAGTACCTCATCCTGTACTTCTTGGCCTGAAAATGGAAGCCCTATGAAGACCCTCCCTTGACGAGCAAAACTTACAAGCAGTGATATATTCATTTGAGTAGTATCTCTGTCCTTAAAATGCTCTGTGTTGGTAAGGTCCTTTATGATATTTATGAAAATACTAGCATCTTCTATAACACCAACATAATAGAGTTCCATAAGAAGCTTAAGCGTGCTTCGTTTCTTCATTGCTCTTGAGCTTCGATCTATGTCCAGATCATCAATAGTCTTGCCGGGAAAGAAGACTTTCAAGAGCCCCTGTACCAAACTGGGTGAAAAATCCTTGTACCTTTGATGAAGTAGTGAGCAAACCTGCAAAAGAAAGTTCAACATGAAACTTGAATGCAAAGACATTAATGTGAAAAACCCATATCATAGAAATTAAAGAAGTCAAAATGACTATTCAAGCTACTAATTTTAGAAGTGGAAGCAAAGAATACTAATCCTACAACAGAAATAGTATCAGTTAAACACCTATAACCTCTTTACGAAAACAAGTCAGATGTAGGCTTGTTAACAATGGAACTATTATTTGTAGAATCACCATGATGACAAGCATATGAACAAAACTACATCACTTAAAAATAGGACAATACTCACAACAATAATAATAAATTGATGCACTTGAACCCACATAGAGAGGATAATGATTAGGAGGATGCGATTTCCACTACAACTTGGAGAATTGTGAAAACAAACAAAAATGCAAAAAGGAGGCAATCCAAGTAGCATAGTCTATGGAAGGAGGAGATCAAGTTAAGGTTTGTATGAGTATCTCAAAAGTGATGCAGAAGAGGAGACGGACCAAGGAGAAAAAAGAACGAGTCGAGCAGAGGACATCTAAAACCACTCCTAGAGTGTGAAGACTATAGCACTTATTGCTAAGAGGCACAAATTGCCCACTCTTAGTTCTGTTCAGAACAAAGATACCATGAGGCACTAGACTATTTGTGAGACAATATAGACTACCAATAGGAAGATGAAGAACATACGATGGCCATGAAAACCTACATAGACATGATGCCCCACAAGTTTTCAAGATCCCAAAAGATCATGTGTGCTCAACTTTGAATGAGGACGAGTTGTATGCCATCTTAATGGAACTGGCCAATCAGAAATCCTTGGGCCTAGATGGCATCCTATGACCATTCTACAAGGCTACATGGGAAGTATTTGATCCCTCAAATTATCAGACAGGAACAAACATGGTTGACTCATGGAAAATACATTTTGGACAAAAAACATGATTTTGTGGAGCAGCGTTTTATTGCGCCAAGTGGCGCTTCTACAACCCAATACGCATTACAGTAGATTTGGGGTGTAAAATGGGCCTCATAAGAAAAAGAGCTATTGATGAGTTGGAATTCAAGAACCAATAGAATTTCAAAAAAATGAGTCAACCAAAATGGTTGACTTGGCATATTTGTAGTAAAAAACTACTTTTTGAATCCGTACATTCAACTTATCTCCCTATGATTTTACTCAAAATTCGAGCAGGAGTAGGTATTGGATGCGGAATTCAATTATGCATCCAACAAGTAACCACACTGCATACTTTTGATGGACCCCACCCCATGAAAAACGAAAAATACATAAAACAATCTGTGTTACTTGCATTCGTTGGATGCAAAATTCAATTCCACATCCAACGAGTGCTCCTGCTCGAACTTTAAATAAAACCATTAGGAGATATGTTGAAAATATGAAGAAAAAAAATAGTTTTTTTCTCTCTTCCTTCAAAATTCATATATATATTTTATTATTTTAACTATTATTGTATTATTGTCTTTAGGAGGCCCATTTTAGACCCCAAATTTGCTCTAATGGAGGAGATCTTGTAACATGGGTAGTGTTGATGTCATCATATGTCAACCCATATAATATTGATGAAAAAGCAATCACGTTATGAAAACCATGTATGAGGTCGAGATAGTGTAATGAAACAATAATATTAAACAATTTTCCTATAAAACGCCATTGTTAAAATTACTAAAAAAACCAAGGTAGATCCATTTTGATCACTTATCCATCAAGCATTGAGTGATCAAATCTATGGAGGTGTAAACCTTCACTTAAATTTTTGCACCATCAAAAAGTTTGCAACTCGAGAGATTTGATCCCCCTCTGCGCTTAATAGATCTAAGATTAAAAAGAATCTAACCTAGTTCTAGCAATGTTGCAGGCACTAAGCTTCAACCTTTTCTATCACAATGCCTATAGACAATATTAGTCTTTCCAACATGTTTGGTGACTTGGAACCAACAATGCAAGAAGAAGGCTATACCGATTTGACTATCATGTATGTTGTAGTTGCACCCATACCAACCAGTCCAAGGAAGCATGTTGTTGTTGAGAGTAAGTTGAAAGAAAATGCCAAACTGAATGCCCAACAATAAAGAAAACTAAATTATGACCCCAATTTATTTTAGGTGAGATAAACATAAAGTATAGAATGAATTAAAGTTGGTATGGTAACTCAGAGTAGGATAGCTTAGGCATACCAAGTCACATTTATAGAATAAGCTATGAAATTTATCCCACATGCAAAAAGCAATTTGTGAAATGTCAATGAAAAGTTATACATAACAACAATAGAATAACTGCCCATGGGGTGTAGAATAGACAGTGAATGGGTGTATTAATAAGGCACTCCTTGCTAAGGTCACCGGTTCAAAACTCCGTGGGCACAAAAAAATATAACAATAGGAGAACTGGTGTGAAAACCCTTGATGCCACATAAAAAGAAATGGGTTAAATGCTAAGTCATAGGACACGTCCTAAATGCCTCCGTGTCCCGTATTTTGCGTGTCGGACACGAAAACGGCCCTAATACGTGGCGGACACGAAAATTTGCATATCCAAAAATCAGGACACGATCTGGCACGTGTCGGACACGTGCCCTGAACGTGTCCTGATTTTTGGCCACGTGTCCTATAAAAAAATGCATTTCGGGCATATAAAAAATGAATTTCGGGCATATAGTTTGTGGTTTGTCGCCGGGGTGTGAAATACTATCGTGCAGCAGGAAGAGTATACCGTATCGTGGAGGAGGGTTTCAAACTTTCAAGGGTTTGTATCAACTATCGTGGAGTGTAAACTGTAAAGCTGCAGCCTGCAAGCAATATTGTTGTTCAGTGTTGACAGTGTTGACTCGTTGAGCCATGGTCATCTAGCTATCAGGAAGCTCATCGTGGAGGAAGGGCAGCCCACTGCTCGTTGAAGCTAGGCACACAACAAGAACTACAGGAGCCCAAGCTAGCCTGAACTACTGGAAATTAATGTGCATTTTCTGTATTTTGTTTGTTAACGTTACACTGTGTGATATTCCTTCAAAGTATAACGTGAAATCAACAAAAACGAGTCAATAAGAAAATAATGTGAAATCATCCACGATGACAACTCATTACTGACTAAGAAATTAACGTGAAATCATCCATGACGACACCCCGTCAATCTAATTTACAAATGCAAATTTTGGCTCACAAATATTTACACGAATCTTAATTTGTTTTGAGATATCATATCAAACAGTAAATTCGATTAGAAATTTTAAAACAAAGCGGAGCAACTATGATAAATCAAGTTTTTTCATTATAAATACACATTTATAGTTCAGGTAGATGTGTTTGGTTTTAAATTATGATAAATCAAATTTTTTATTATAAATACATATTTATAGCATAGTAGAATAATTAAGTTTTATTGGACTTTTTTATACAGAAAATATTTAAAAATTGTAAAATATTCCACATAATAAGTAAATTTGTCATACATTTTTTGACACATAAAAATTATTTAAATTTTATTGCTTTATTTTTAATTTTTTTCCATCATATAATTGTATAATTAGCTTAGTGTTAGTTTTACATTTCAAAAGTTTAAAGCTTTAAATTTTATAATATATTTTAGTTATAAATATCAAATATTAGATTTTTTTATATTAGTTTTATTTTATAATATTAACATAAAGTTTAGTAACTAGTTATAATATATATAATATTATATCAGACTCAAAGTTCATGATTCAATGTTCATTGATAAATTATTAAATTATAATTTTATTATTGATTCATGATTGATTGTCAAATTTAAATTGAATGTTCAACTTGTTACTTCAATGATATTATGATTCAAATTTCAGGTTGATGTATAGACTTCTAGTTTTTAAAAAATGTGGTATATTTAAAAAGTAATATATATATTTAAGTTTTTAATATATATATATATATATATATATGAAACGTGTCCTTCGTGTCCTGTTTCTGGGGTCGTCGTGTCCTGTGTTGAATACTCGTATTTTCGTGTCCTCCGTGTCCCGTGTCCTCGTGTCATGTGACTTAGGTTAAATGTAATGAAGAGTCATAGATAACGGCACTAGGAGATCTTAACACGAAAAAAAAATTATTCCAAGTGCAAGGAACCAATAGATAAAACTTAAAAGGGAAAAACCAAGCTTTAAACAGTCACTTAAGCTTCGTAGAGGGCATGTTTTGGATTGTGTTTTCTTGCAAGGAGTCAATGGGGAATGAAATTGTGGCCAAGTGTAGTCTCTGTATTTCCCTTAGAGATTCTAGCCATACTTGGCTTTATACCTTCTCAGGAAAATTTTATTTTCTCTATGTGCTATTGCAAGGTTATCCTAAGATAGTAATGTTCTTGCTAAAGATTGTAATTGACGCTCAATCAATTCAAATTTGAAGTTTGGCAGTGTTGCATTTTCTAGTTTCTAGAAGTTGTTATATTTCTACAATTGTTGACATTATTGTTGATTATATTGTTGTAATACAATTTACCATAGTTATATATATCGCGTCAACAAATATATTGCCGAGGGTACGGAATGTAACTTATCGGCGACAACGGCAAAAATATCAAAAAATATCGGCAAATGTCATAAAGCATCAAAAAAATACAAAAATAACCATTTTTTTCAATTTTGTTAGCATCTAAAGCAACAACATCATCAAATAAACACATTGCTAATTTGCTACATAAATATGAAAATACAACTAATATATAAGATGCATAAGATGTCAAATGGTGGATAATGATCTCGATTATAAACTGAAAATAATGAAATATGTTCCTACTGGAATGATAGAAAATCACATCAAATGATCAAAATAAATGTCTCTCAAGTGATGAATCATCATTACTCATGAGGGATCTAGATACTACATAGTACAATGATAAATAGTAGTAATCATCGATCCCCTCTACCTCTTTTATAGGCAAGGGGCACCACTCTTCCTCTGGAAGCAGTAGGGGGTCTTGTAGGTGCTTTGGATGAGTTAGGCGTCAAATTGGAAGCTCCAACTACTTGGGCTATGGTGGAAGGTAACGAGGTTGAGGTGGAAACCAATGTGAGTTATCTCCTCCCATAACTACGTATCATAAAAATTATTGCCTATATTGGGATCCTATTCATCAATAGCACCCATTTCCCTCCTCCTCTAGTCTCTAGCCCTTGCCTCTACCTCGAATCTGGAAATTGATCCTCCAATGACATTGGTCAACACTCTACAGTTTTGATGAAACTTCCCATGCTTAATGAGTGAAGGGTACATTTTTAATAAGGTCATGAGAAAAGATTTCAACAATCAATGCGACCAACATCAAGGTACATAGAGGGGTTGATGTGCTTGATTAAATGCCAATCACATACCCTCATACTTGATCAAATCCAGTGGAATTGTTGCAATCTTGAAATACTAAAAACTATTAAGCCTATTAAATTCTGAATGGGATCTAAAATTCTACTTTTTGCATATGAGGTTCGATGAGGTTGGAACCACTCTCAAACATCTTGAAACAATTAACAGTAATGTTAAAAAATTAAGTAAAAGGATAAAAAATGAAAGTTAATGAGAATGTCACTTTTACTTTAAGAATTTAATAACACTACCAAAAACTTAACCCATGGATTTATTTCCCAAATTCCATGCATTTTTTTTAGCAGGGCAATATTTTCCAAAATATCGCGATATATTTCTAATATATTGTGACACGTTCAATATATCGTGACACGTTCAATATATCGCGATATATTCAAAATGTCGTAAATGTCGCGATTTTTAGTAGTGATATATCGCCAAGGGGAATGACTCGCGATATATCGCCGATACATGTAACTATGCAATTTACCCAATTTAATGTTACTTCCATAAAAAATTGGTGGTAGAAGATCTATTGTTGTAGAACGACATGTTCGCTGTCAGTGTGATTCCTTCTGTATATAATAATTTGGGCCCATAATAGTGGTATCAAAGCTCCAACTAACAAAAGAATACATATTGAATTTTAGTTATAAGATAAAACTTAATATTATCTCCAACTCAACAAGCGATGTAGTTCACTTTCCTTGCATGAGAGATAGTGTTTTCAGCTACAGTTTCAACACTTCTCGTCCAAGATGAACCTCCTAGAAAAAATGATCAAACCTATTATCCTTTATGGTTTTGGGATTTTAGGACCTAGCATATTGGTGTCTTGATCTAACGAGGCTACAATAAGAGCCCAAACTCTCATGTTGCAGGGTTTTGTTTCCTACAAACAAACAATTTCTCAAGCCATTATCCAGTCAATGTTTGGGTACAACCCTCTGCATCTCAAGACTTCAAACTTGTTTCCTTCCTCAAATAAGATTTGGACAATGGGAAACTCATCCTTATGGAGAACAAGGTACCCCTTCCTAGCCCTTTGCTCATTAGAGGTGATTTCTTCTGTAAGCCCTATGGGACAAAAGCATTGTTTTCTCTCTTAGGCCTCCTTATTACTTCACTCTGTGAGTATTTATATTGACCACCTCTCCCATCTCAGGTATTCCTTGGACTTTTCGAATCACCTCTTACCTACCAAGTAGGTGCATGAGAGGAAATTTGAGGTTAAAATGGGCCAAAGAAGAAAAAACATGTTTATTGAGTTGGAAATTCAATAACCAATAGAATTTCAACAAATTGAGTCAAAGATAATCGTTGAATTGGACATGTAAAAGTCAAGGATGATTATGTGTCATGTTTTTATTTTGACAATATTGAACCATATATACACCATGGTTAAGATCTTGGTGAGATTGTCTCTGGATATGATAAATATATTTGAAATACTAAATATGGAATATTTTATATTACTAGTACTTCAATTATTTATTATATGAAATCTATTACCATTTCTTTATTGTACTTCCATTTTTATTATATATTGCTAATTATTTATACTTCCATTAGTATTATATATTAATAATACTATATACTTCAATAATATATTACAAATTATTATTACTATCATCTATAGTATATATTATAAAATTATAGGCCCGGTTGGCTAGCTCAAGTGGTTGAGTGTTGTAAGTTGTGAGCAGAAGGTCTCGGGGTCAAATCCCTAGGTGGCTATACATTGTTATATAAGGGCCTCACTTGATGTCCCCATCGGGTTAGCTCCATAATCAGATCGAACGAGGTGCGGCCCCTTCAAGTCGATCCCCTGTGATTTCTTCCCATGGACGTAGCAGCCTCGTTGGGGGGTTTGTGAATCACAGCATAAAAATATTATAAAATTATAATATATATTATTCTATAATATTAGTATATTACAGAAAATCAGGAAACTCTCGAAAACGCACAAGGGGGCACGTCCCCCTATTCTACAGCGTGCTCCGGTGAAGGGGGGCTCCCAGACACCCCCCCCCGCCCTTTAGTAGTTCATGGGATGAATCATTGAATTGTTATTGCTGGGATTCAATAATTTATAATATTATTTTTATTAAGACTTTGACGCCCCTCCCCCCCCGAATTTCGCTAAAATTTGGGGGTGGTCTCCACACGTCCCCAATGTGGGTTTCCCCGCTCCCGCGTACCAGAAACTTGGGGGAACATTGGTATATTATGTATTATACAGTTATTATATAATATAATTATTATTTTATAGTTATTAAAGATAGTCGTTATTAGCCCGCAGGGGTGTAGACTGACTGGCAAGTGCCGTGTAAATGAAGGAATGTTGTAAAGGAGGTCTCAAGTTCAAATCTCACCCCGACTTATCCGTGCCCCATGCTTGCGGGCTGTGTGGACGCACCTAGGGTTATAGTGGCAGCCGACGGGAATGGACCCCGTGTCACACGAGTACAAGAACCGCCCAATTACCGATTCCCCTAGTAAAAATAAAAAAATTATAATAAATAAAAAAAAAAGATAGTCGTTATTATATATTATTATTATTTTTTTTATTATGTGGGAAGATGTTCATCAATGAGATAAGAGCTAGTGGTATGGCATACTAAAACAAGGAGTATTATGTATGATATATATTATCATTTATTATGTTCACAAGAATCTAAATTTATCATTATTAACTTTAACTCTCACCCATAAGTAATAATAAAACATAAACCCAACCTAGGCTTGAACCTACGGAATGTTACAACTTGCTTTAGAACGTGGGTGGAAAAGCAACTTCATAAGAGAGCAACATTGTCACCCTAGTGCTAACTGCTAACTTCCCTCTCTTTTAACCTGCTCTCAAGGTCAAGGGAGGCTTCCCTAAGGTTTGATTGGATAATGTTTGGAGAGAGTTGAAGGGAGAAAACCACTTAGTTTGGATTATTAATGTGTGTTATCAAGTTAATCTTCCCAAAAGCTTTTAACCATGTAATATGTTAAGTTGCACAATAGATCAAATACTTGGAAAGGACAAGCTTAGAGATGCCAAATAAAATAAACCATCAAAATTTAGCAAGATCAATTATGGACAAGAAAATTATGGCGAGTAACTCATGAGACTTAAATTAAAATGTGATTAAACAAGTGGGTTCATTTCCCATGATAAAAGTACATCCATAATTTGAAATTGCACATTGGACAAGTCATTAGATTAATGTCTTAAAAGATTATGAAGATTGGCCCAAGATGAGTCCTTACTTGAGAGGAAATCTCTAAAACAAGGAGTTGCTCAAGGTTAATAATGTGAGATTTTCAAGACTTCTTGAAGTGATGAGAATCACTACTCCAAGTGTTGTATTTAGATCCTATAATTTTAACGTGTCAATCAAATTAAAGATTTCCAAAATGACAATGTTTCATATCCATGATCCTTAAAAATAAATAACATCATGAAGAGCTTGTGCGATAAAAAGTTTTGCAAGATAAGCAAAATAAACAAAAGGATTTCTGGGAATTAAATGGTACACTTAGCCAATAGGAGTGTTGAATTAAACATGCAACATTAAACCAATTAAACCAAGTGAATATTCTAAAATCATTTGTTTGTTGTCCCAATGTGTTTGCAGTGGTAAAATGAAGCAAGAAACTTATAAAATTTTCAAAATTTACCCAAAACATTGGTAGCAAAATTTTGAAGCAATAAAAACTAAAATTTCTAGATGCTAGATGGCTTAAAAAAATTCCAAAAATGTAATATAATTTGTTGTCAGAACCATTATAGAACCACTAAGTCTAGAAGTCAGCCGATTAGACAAGACAAATGTCTTTGCCACACGGTCGGTGCCAGAGCCTCATGGCGATACCCTTAACTCTGGTTTGTTTCGTTCAAATGGGGAGCATCATGCAAATAGTTAAGATACGGGGATGTTGGCAGAGCATCGACGAGGTTCACATCAAACAAGCTTCAATGCACTTGAAGGAAAATTGTAAAGCTTGCTATGTGCTATATATGCAAGGGTGCCAAGGCAAGATTTTGGTACAATGCTACATCTATGGCATGGTAGGAAAGATATTATGCCAACTCCAGGAGAAACAAAATATTGGAGATGAGCAGCAAACGAAGAGAATTGGCAAGATAGTCATCCTCAGGGCGATGGACAATCACGATTTGTCGTGGTGGTTGTTGAATTTTCTCATATAGCGGTTGAAATACAATTTTCAGATCTTGACAATTATTTCCTAATGATTTCAAGCACTCATTTCATCCCACAGTGTTCATTGAATAATTGCACACTGAAAATTTCAACTTAAATTGCAACGGAAACAAAAGATCATAGAAACACAACCATACACAATAGACACAAAAAATTTACCTTGAGAAACCAAACTTCGAAGAAAACCAAGCCAAATTTTCTTAGAAGAAATCAATCCAATAAGTACATTACCATTCTTGAAGAAACCCTAGCAATGAGCCCTCTTTCGTGAGTAAACCCTAACCACTAGGAAATGATAAGAACCCAAAATATTTGCTTCTTGTGCCTTTGCTAGGCCTTCTTGGAAAGTGGGCACAAGTGGAGAAGAGAAGAGATATGTGAAGATGAAAATGAAAACTGTGAGCACTTTATTTATACACTTGAAATCACTTCAAGTTTCACTAGTGGGGCCGACTTGTACTTTCACTGGGGCCGACTTGTTCTTTATGTTGGGGTCGACTTGTCTTCTTGTCTTCAATCTTCCTTGTAGCTTCTTCAATGATATCTAGGACTTCTTCAACGATTGACTTGTCTTCTTGGTTATTTCTTCATCATAGAAGAGTTGTCCTTGTTGATGATCATCTCCTCACATGCATGTATTCACGCATAGATCTCTAATGTTGATTTGACCCACACGAAGAAGTCTCGGCCACTTCTTAGAGCCTATGTCAAATACAACATTAGACTAGACTTGTATATTCTACAAGGGGATGAAATCCCCTATCAAATAAACAAGTCAACTCACTCTAATATAGAATAGATCACTCCATCACGGAGCAGGCAATGTGATAGCACCTTGGGGCATATCTCCCCACACCATGTGACTCAGGATAATTGGAGATTGGCTGCCCCTACCTGGGCCATTCACCACTAGCCATATGACTCGGGCCCTTTCCCGTGGATAAATGTTTACCCAATGTTGCAACCTGGAGAAACATCAACACTCCCTCTTAGGGAGGGAGACATTCTGCATCACGCCAAGCTTGCTTGGTGAGAATGTCCTCAATCGGCATCTCGAGTCTTCCACTCCTAGACAAATCAGCAAGGCCATCCGGATAAAGACTGCACCTCAGCCATTCACCACTAGCCATATGACTCAAGCCATTTCTTGTGGATGAATGTCTGCCCAATGTTGCTCATCTATAGATATGTATGTCTGGGCCATTCACCACTAGCCATATTACTCAGGCTTCAAGTGTGAATGTCTACCCCATGCTACTCATTTGTAGAACCATCACGGTGTATGTTGCTCATCTATATAACCATCATGGTATCTATTGCCCCATCTGTAGAACCATCATGGTATTTGAGCCATTCACCACTGGCCAAATGACCCAGGCTCTGAGGGTGAATGTTTGCTCCTTGATGTAGAATCATCAACACTCCCTCTCACTAAGGGAGACATTCTCCATCACACCAAGTTTGTCTCTGAAGCATACAAACTTCACCTTAGACAAAGGCTTCGTGAGAATGTCATCTATCTACTCATATGTGGATATCTACTGGAGCTTCATTGCTCCCTTCTGCACCATGTCTTGGATGAAGTGATATTTGATCTCAATATGCTTCGACCTGTCATGAAATACTGGATTTTTCAAAAGCTTGACACATGTTTAATTATCACAATGTATCAAGGTCGTCTCTAGCTCTTGATCAAATAGTCCTGCAAGAAGCTTCTGAAGCCACACTACTTCACGACTTGCGACACCGGTTGCATAATACTCTACTTCCGTTGTACTAAGTGCAACAGAAGTTTGCTTCCTCCTAAACCAAGATATCATGGTTGATCCCAAGCTGAAGAAACACCCCAAGGTGCTCTTTCTGTCCATTGCATTCCCAGCCCAGTCAAAATCTACATAACCATGTAGCCTCACTTGACCACCTGAAACATATCTCAAACCATATCCAACTGTACCACGCAAGTACCTCATCACATGCTTTGTTGCAACCCAATGTGCATACCTCCGCTCAACCATAAACTGGCTCAAGGTTTTCACTACAAAGCAAATATTTGTCTTGGTGTTGACTAGGTACATCAAGGATCCAATCAGCTGCATGTACATCGTGCGATCCACTAAATCTAAATCTGAAGCGGAATCACTCAGCTTCTTCATATTTGCCTCCGTAGGTGTAGT
Organism: Pseudotsuga menziesii; assembly: GCA_001517045.1. NCBI lineage: Eukaryota > Viridiplantae > Streptophyta > Pinopsida > Pinales > Pinaceae > Pseudotsuga > Pseudotsuga menziesii. Next base: position 204,268 of record LPNX010317127.1, on the reverse strand, counting down.
CATGTACTTGTAGTCCATCATACTAAATATCTTCAGGATCTCGACCATGTACTTCCCCTGACTGAGGAAGATCTCATATAGTCTCTACCACACCTATAATCCCAAGAAGTGATGCATCAAGCCAAGATCCTTCATCTCAAACTCAGAGGCCAAGTCCCTCTTGCACTCAACTAAGAGCCTCTCTGCTCCTGTAAGGAATAGATAATCAACATACGACACCAAGATCAAAGGATCACCATCAACAACCTTGTAGTAAAGGTTGGGATCCGCATTACTCTTGGAGAAACCCAAGCTCATCAAGTATCTGTCAATCTTGGCATACCAAGCCCCAGGTACCTACTTGAGACTATACAAGACCTTCTTCAATTTGCAAACATGGGACTCCTTCACATGTATCACAAAGCCCTGAGGTTGCTCTATGTACACCTCTTCCTCAATCACACAATTGAGGAATGTTGTCTTTACATCCATTTGATGTAATCTCCATCCCATCATTGAATCAAGAGCAACAATTGTCCTGATGAAGGTGTACCTAGTGAATGGAGAAAAATTCTCCTCATAGTCCACTCCCTCTTTCTAGGAGAATCCTCTTGCCACAAACCTCGCTTTGTGCTTCTCAATGCTACCATTTGCTGCATGCTTGATCTTATAGATCCACTTGGAAGCCACCACTAACTTTCACTCAAGTCTGGAAACAATCTTGCACACATCATTCTTCATGATGGACTGATACTCATCCATCATGGCATCCTTCCAAACCTATTGGTCTTCTGCCTCCTCATAACTGGAAGGTTCGGAATCAATGATGTGACTCATCAATACCATATAGCTAGAGAACCTGTGAGGTCTTTTGCTCTCCCTGAAAGTACCACTGGGAGTTGCATGCCTCGCTGCATCTAGCAGAGCATCACAAAGCCATGATGGCATCTTCCTGGTCTTGGAAACATCTCTAGGTATATCCACTGGCTCTGTTGGCTCAATTAAGTCACGATAGGCTGAAGGACGAATAACTAGACTAGAGGATTTTGTACCCTCGTCTCTTGGAGCCTCCTGCTCCTCATCATCAATCTCCATGTGTGAATCTCTGGACCTTTTGAAGGCTACCTCCTCATCAAAATTAACATCTCGACTAACCTCAATATGACGTTGTCCTGGAATGTAGATTCTATAAGCATTCGAAGTCTTGCTATATCCCACAAAAGTACCCTTCTTCCCAAGGTTTTAACTTCGTCCTCTTCTCCTTCCACACATGGATGTATACTGGACAACCAAAGACTCTCAAATGGCTTTTCTCTGTGAAATATCCCAAATACTGATATTTTCTATTTCTGAACAATTATGCGGATATAACTGGGCTTACAGACTGCCAGCCAAAAATCCCTATTTTATAGGAAAAATTAGGGTTAGGGTTTGTGAGACAGAATACACACTTACCACTGATAACCGGCTGAACTGCTACAGATGAAGTCTGCAAGTACTGAGAACTGGATCCGAGAAGAACTGATCTCTCCTGTCTCCGGTGAATGCTCCAGCAGCAAGACGCCCCCAAACAGAGAAAAGGGTGACGCCCTCAAGGAAGGAGGTGCCCGATGGACCCGCCGATTTGCGGTGCTGATAGCCTCGCTGTGCCGAAGAGATTGCCTGGATTATACTGCAATTCTGAGCCCTCTAAGTATGAAAACGTTTTGGTTCTCTGAGGCAGCTGCTCACGCCCCTGATGGTCTGGAAAGGCTGATAACTCCTTCGGATGAGCTCAGATGAAGCTGATAGTCACTGGGTACCGGAGTATGAAGCTGCTGGTGAGAACGATGCCTGAGTTTCGGAAGGAAACTGAGATCTGAAGGCCCAATAGCTGATTAGGGCTTTCTGGTGGAAAACCCCCTCTTACGGCTGCACCGTGCCTCTGCAAATATCTATGCCCTGTACTATATAACTGATGAGTGAAATGAAGAACAAGTGGTCAACCAGTATGGCTTACCCGGATAAGACTAGGACAGATGTTTCACTGCCGAAATCCTGTTAGCTGAAGACTCCGTCTCCAACCCCAACTGCTGTGCTACGCGCTGTGCTGCTATCAAGTGCTCCCAAAATAATCAATAATCATAAGTGTCCTCTCCTCTTGCTTTTCCCTCTATTTATAAAGTTCAACTGTGCAAAACCCTATCTTTGACCTAATTAGGTCACTTTATCTTCTAATTTGCCGTTGACTTGCATGCAAAGAGCATGGTCATGCATGGAGCATGGAAAAGAGCATGGTCATGCAAAGAGCATGGAAAAGAGCATGGTCATGCATGAAAGTGGCCTTTGGCCCAAGTGGTCCTTCTTGACCCAATGATGATGCCCTAGATCTTCTACGGATGGCATCAGTCCTGATCTGATCCCCTAGCTCTCAGTAACCGCTCGAACCCACAGGAATCACATGGGTTAGCGGTATGGGCCTCAAGGCCTAAAAGGAAGGGGACATTACACTCTAGCTTCACTCCTGCGAATGCCTCCTAAAGAGTCTTGTCCCCCAATATTTGGTGAGGACTTTTGTTTTGAACATCCTCTGTTGTGTTGGATGCCTCTGCCCATAAGAACATGGGTAAGTTCCGATCATGAATCATCACCTTCACAGTTTCCCTAATGGACATGTTCTTCCTTTCCGCAACACCATTCTACTCAGGGTTGTAAGGAACTGTCAACTCCCTCTTAATCCTTGCTTCCTTGCAGAAATCATTGAAGTCCTTGAAGGTAAACTCTCCTCCATTATTTGACCTCAAAATCTTGATCTTCTTTCCTATCAATTTCTCTACCTGATCCTTAAACTCCTAGAACCTGTTGAAGACCTCATCTTTGGTCTTCATGAAATAGATCCATGTCTTCCAGGAGAAATCATTTATGAATGTCACAAAGTACAAGAAGCCACCCAAATATGATACTGTCATCAGTCCACATACATTTGAATGCACAAGATCCAAGATCCCCTTAGATCTACTATCAATGCTCGAAAAAGAACCCTTGGCATTCTTGACAAGTGCACAACCTCTATAAACACCCACATGCTCTACCTGGAGCTCTAAAAGGGCCTATAACCATCCTCCTTAATGCTGGCAAATCCCTGTAGTGTAGGTGAGCAAATCTCCAATGCCATAGCTCACACAAATTGATACTATCATGTACTAATGCATGGGTTGGACATCCCGTCAATCTGTATAGTCCTCCCTCTCGAACATCAATCACTCATGTTGAGCCTATGCTCGAGCCCTTTGGCCATACAAGAACCTGACCATCCACAAATGCAACTCTATAGCCTCTATCCTCCAATGCCAAAATGGAGAGTAGATTCTTCTTCAATCACGGTACAAACAATACATCTCTCATACGTAGAGAATCTCCAAAATCTAGCTCAAATGATGATGCTCCAACTCCTTTTACAGCATACTTGGCATTGTCTCCAAGTTCCACCTGTAATGTTAAGTTCTTCTTTGTCAAATCTCATAGAGAACTTTTGTAACCTATCATGTGCCTAGAAGCAATGTTGTCTACCAACCAAGTATCACTACTCTCTATAATAGTGCTTGTAAGAGCAGAGACAAGAAATACTCCTTTCAAAGCTCATCTGCAATCTCATCAAGTTTTATCTTCTTCTGAGGTGGATGATCATCAACGTCGACTATTGATGCATGTTGCTTTTTCTTTCTTTTCTTCTTATGACATTGAAAAGCATAGTGACCAAATTTGTTACAAGTAAAGCATTTTACCTTTGAAAGATCTTTCTTCTTATGTTCTTGAACTAGAGTTGGTCTTCTGCTGTATTTTTCTTCTCAAAATTTCTTCCTTCGCCTTTTCTTGCATGAGCTACAAGAGCTTGATTTTCTTCATTCTAAAGTCTCTACAAACTATTCTTGAACAATACTCTGGCCTCCTCTTGGACAAAATCAACCCACAGTCGATCAAAATTGGGTGACACATCTCTTCCACAAATGCTCTAAACAAATGACTCCCCTGAGGAAGGAAGTCCATTAAGAGTTATTGTAACAAGTTTTGCATCATCGATTCATCTCTCAACTGAGAGACTTTCATAAGATAAGTAGCAACTGAATCTAATTTGGTCATGCTGATATAACGAAGTTGATTCCTCAAGGCTGATTTTCTACTTGTGTTCTTGCTCTCAAATAATCCCACCAAGGCATCTAACATTGCTTTGCCAGTGTTCAACTTAGAGATGTGGGGAACCAAATTATCTTTTACGGAATCTATTAAGATCCTCTTGGCCTTTGCTTCATTCTTCTTGTGCTTGGTTTTCTCCTCATCACTTTTTGGTTCTGAGACATCTTCTTTCACATAATTTTGAATATCATTCTCATCCAAGATGAAGAGTATCGTGGCCTTCCAGGATCTAAAATTTGTAGCACCATCCAATTTGTCTACTCTGAGACTAGACACCATTTTGATAGAAATCTAAAATCTGATTCAAAAACCCTAGTCCCAGCAAAATAAGTCAAAACTAAAAAACTGGCTCCAAAAAAAGATGTGCCTTGCCAAGGCGACCTCTAGGACACTGAATTCAAGTCCAAACTTAGGTTGGAAAGGTCCAAACTTGGAAGCCCTAATTTCCAGACTTAAAGCAAAATCTGATCATTGGTTGTCTATCGAAATTGCTAGCATACCAGGTTGAATTTTCTCATATAACAGTAGAAATACAATTTTCAGATCTTGACAATTAGTTCTTAATCATTTCAAGCATTCATTTCATCCCACATTTTCCATTGAATAACTGCACACTGAAAATTTCAACAAAAGCAAAAGATCATAGAAATACATCCATACACAATAAACACAAGAATTTTACCTTGGGAAACCCAAACTTTGGAGAAAACCCAGCCAACTTTCTTAGAAGGAAACAATCCAATGAGTGCATTACCATTCATGAAGAAACCCTAGCAATGAGTCCTCTCTGATGAGGAAACCCTAGCGAACCTCTAGAGGGATAGCAAAACACTAGGAGATTATATGAACCCAAAATATTTGCTTCTTGTGCCCTTGCTAGGCCTTCCTGGAAAGTGAGCACAAGTGGAGAAGAGCAGAGATGATGTGATGACGATGGAAATGAAAAATGTGAGCACTTTATTTATACACTTGAAATCACTTCAAGTTTCACTAGTGAGGTCGACTTGTACTTTCACCAAGGCCGACTTGTTCTTTCTATTGGCGCTTACTTGTCTTCTTGTCTTCAATCTTCCTTAGGGATTCTTCAATGCTATCTAGGACTTCTTCAATGCTTGCTTGTCTATTTGGTTATTTCTTCATCATAGAAAAGTTGTCCTTGTTGATGATCATCTCCTCGTATGCACATTTATTCAGGGATAAAGCTCTAATTTTGATTTAGCAGCTTGGAAGAGGATTGATTCCAGAGCCATGCTGATTATCATGGATGGAGTGAACGACCATATAGTCCCTCACCTTTCTCGTAAGAAGACTGCAGCAGAGATATGGATGGCTTTCGAGAGTCTGTACCAAAACAAGAACGAGAACCGGAAGATGGTGTTGCAAGAGAGGATGCGCAGCACCAAGATGGCCAAGGGAGAAGGAGTGGTGCCTTATCTCACGAGGCTCACACAGATTAGGGACGAGCTTGGAGCTATTGGCTCTAAGACAATGGATGAGGAGCTATTTCGGATAGCCCTCAATGGCTTCTCTAAGCCATGGGACACCTTTGTCAAAGGTGTTGTGGCTAGGGAGAAGCTCCCTGATTGGCAAAGACTATGGGATGACTTTGTGCAAGAGGAGACCCATATGGGTCAAGGATCAGGCTCATCCAGCAGTGCCCCATAGATTGTGGATGAGGAGGTTCTAGCCCTTACAGGGAAGAGCAAGGGGAAGGCAAAGAGGAAGAAGGATGGTAAGAAGAACCTTGACGTATCAAAGGTCAAGTGTTTTATCTGCCACAAGCAGGGACACTTTGCCTCCCAGTGCCCAGACAGGAAGAAGAAGAGTAACACTCAGATGGCTGGATCTGCAGAGGTGGATGAGTTCAACAGGAACTTCGATGAGGAGTTTTGCTTGATATCTTGCATGGCAAGCACCACAGGGAGCAGCATATGGTACATTGACAGTGGAGCATCTAGTCACATGACTGGACATAAGAGATTCTTCGAAGATTTGCAGGAGGGTGGAACAGGGATCCACGTTGAGCTGGGTGATGATGCATGGTATCAGGCGCAGGGAGTTGGCACTGTTTCATTTGAGAGGGAGTCTGGCAAACCCCTCAGTTTTGCTGATGTGTTATATGTTCCAGGACTGACCAAGAACCTTATATCAGTCTCCACTCTGGAGGACAAGGGATATCAGGTGAAGTTTCGTGACCATAGAGTGTATATCAGGCCCAAGGGGTCAGATAGGAGCTTGGATTGGGTGATTTGCAGAAGGAGCAGGAAAGTGTACAGATTACACTTTGAGCCTGCAAAGGCTCTAGTCAGCAGTAGCAGCAGCAGTCAGGGTGATTTGTGGCATAGGAGGATGGCACACTTACACCATGGAGCATTGAAGCATTTGAGACAAGCAGTCATTGGATATCCTCAGGTACAGGAGGAAAAGCATAACCACTGCAAGGGTTGTGCTTTGGGGAAGAACATTAGGAAGCCTTTCCCACAGAGTGAGCACAAGTCTAAGGAGCCCTTGGACTTGGTGCATTCGAATGTATGCGGACCTATGAGTGTCCATTCGTTCAGTGGTTACAGTTACTGCGTAACCTTCATTGATGACTATTCCAGGAAAACCTGGATCTATTTCCTGAAGGCCAAGTCAAAGGTCTTTGAGAGGTTTTAAGAGTTCAAGACTCTTGTGGAGAACCAAATAGGAAAGAAGATTTGAGTGTTGAGGACAGACAACGGGGGTGAGTACACTTTCAATGAGTTCATGGAGTATTGTTCGGCTGAGCAAATCAGGAAGGAGCACACGGTGCCCCATACCCCACGACAGAATGGAGTTGCAGAGCGGAAGAACAGGACTATGGTTGGAGCAGCCAAAACCATGCTATTTGAAATTTTGATCAGGGATTACCACTATTCCTTTGGGCCGAGGCATACAGGACTGCAGTATACATTCAGAACAAGTGTCCCCACACAGCCTTGGGGAGGAAGACACCGAAGGAGGTCTTCACAAACACTAGGCCAGATGTGAGTCACATTCGCATATTCGGCAATGTCTGCTATTGTCATGTTCATGCTGACAATAGAAAGAAGTTGGACTCTTTTGGAGAGAAGGGGTTACTTGTTGGTTACAGCGAGATTTCGAAGGCATATAGAGTTTACATTCCTGCTCGCAGGAGGATCATTGTGAGCAGGGATGTCCAGTTCGATGAGGACAGGGCCTTGCGAAGATCTCTGGACTTACCAGCAGAGCAGCAGCCAGCACAGGAGTCAGGAGTCAAGTTGGAGGAGCCAGAAGTACAGGCACAGGTACAGACACAGAGCATAGGTTCTAGTGGTCAGAGGGAGTCAAGTGGACAAGATCCTTCAATCATTGACTTGAAGGATGAGTTGCAGCAGGAGACGGATATCCAGTAGCCGCAGCAGGTTGACACTAGGCCAAGGCCTAAGTGGTTTAGATCCAAAGTGCAGGATTCCAGTCAAGTAGATCCTCCACATACATCTTTTAGATGGAGTGTACCACCAGAGAGGCTTAGTTATATGGCACTGATGACAGAGTTGATTAACTCTGGACCTTCCAGCTTCGGGGAGGCTGCACAACATGATGTGTGGTAGGAAGCTATGGTTGAGGAGTATGACTCCATTATGAAAAACCAAGTATGGGAGGTTGTGCCGAGGCTACAAGGGAAAAAGCTGGTGGGATCCAGATGGATCTACAAGGTGAAGCATGCAGCAGACGGAAGCATGGAGAGGTACAAGGCGCGCTTTGTGGCAAGGGGGTTCACAGAAGGAGGGTATTGATTATGAGGAGACCTTCGCCCCTGTTGCCAGGTATTCTTCCATTCGGACCATTATCTCACTAGTAGCTGAGATGGGTTTGCGTGTCCATCAAATGGACGTCAAGACTACCCTCCTCAATGAAGTTATAGAGGAGGAGGTGTATATTGAGCAGCCAGAGGGGTTTGATGTGGAGAATAGGGAGACGCATGTATGCAGACTGCATCGAGCTCTTTACGGGCTCAAGCAGGCACCTTGAGCATTGTACTCGAGGATTGACAGCTATCTACGGGAGATGGGATTTCAGCGGAGTGAGGCTGACCACAACCTGTACTTCTTGACAAGTGAGGTGCCTCTCATACTGGTCTTATATGTGGATGATCTCTTTTTGACAAGAGATGAGAGGCTGATTGGAGACTGTAATTCCAACCTTGCAGTAGAGTTTGAGATGAAAGACCTTGGGCTGATGCATTGCTTTTTGGGCTTGGAGGTTTGGCAAAGAGATGGATGCTTCTTCATCGGACAGGGGAAGTATGCAGTAGAGATCCTAAAGAGATTCAGGATGGAGGACTGCAAGCCTATGGCCATACCTCTAGTTTCCAACTGGAGGAAGATTGATGCATCAGGGTCAGACGAATTTGATCCTACCTTGTATTGTCGGCTTATCGGATCGCTTATGTATCTGGTCAACACTCGACCAGACATCAACTTTGCAGTCAACTCTTTGAGTCAGTTCATGGTGGACCCTCGGAGAGTGCATTGGACGGTTGCGAAGCACATACTTCACTACATCAGAGGTACAGTGGCCTCGCAATGTTGTCGAAACCGGACCGGTCATCGAACCGACGAAGCCCAAAATGTGAACCGGACCAGAATCGGTAAAAAACCGGGTAAAAAACCGGCTGACTAAAAAATACATAAAATATTCATATTTTGTAAAAAACATATATATTCATGTGCATACATATGAATCCAAACCATTAATATAGAAATATGCAAAGTTTCTCACATATATAGCAAATATGGGTGCAAATATCCAAAATAGCACCTAGTGCAATACATCTCTGAGGTTCTGAACCAAAGTACATTAACAAAGAGGCTCCAAAGTACATCAGCAAAGTTCTATTTTCTGGTTTTTTTGTTTTAAATTGAGTTTCGTGAGTCCCCAGTCTAGACTGGCCAGTCCGGCCAATTTTGTTTTGACCGGTTCGGCCGGTTTAGTCCGGTTCCGGCCGGTTCGGTACCCGGTTTGGAAAAAAATCCGGTTTTATGATTTTTTTTGCTGACCGGACCGGCCAACCCTGTAAACCAGTCAAACTGGCCGGTTTTGCCAGTTCCGATAACACTGTAGTGGAGTATAGATTGGTTTATGAGCGCAAGGGGAGTGTACAGTTAGCAGGTTTCACAGATGTTGATTGGGCAGAATGTGTAGAGGACCAAAAGAGTGCTTCAGGTTGTTTCAGCATTGGATCAGGGGTTGTCTCTTGGTTCAGCAGGAAGAAGAAGTCAGTGGCATTAAGCTCGGCAGAGGCCTAGTACATGGCAGCCAGCATGGCTGCTTGTGAGGGTATGTGATTGAGGAAGTTACTTGTAGGGTTGTTCGAGTGTGAGCTAGAGGCTACAGTAGTTCACTGTCACAATCAGAGTGGCATCAGGCTATCTGAGAATCCAGTGTTCCATGACTGGAGCAAACACATAGACATCAGATACCACTTCTTGAGAGATTGTGTTCAAAGGGGAACCATTCCGTTGGAGTACATACAAACAGATGAGCAGGTGGCAGACATTTTCACCAAGGCACTTTGCAAACAGAGTTTTGTGAAGTTCAGGGATAAGTTGGGGTTGCTACCGAATCCCTTCCTCGTTGAGAGGGAGTGTTAAACTAGTAGCAACAAGGAAGGTCTTCCTGAATGCATGTGTTCTTGCATGCAGAAGACTTAAATTAGGAAACCAGTTGTATTTAATTTACTTTTCCTATGTTTACTTTGGAAAATAAATTGAAGTGATCTAAATTAACTTTAGTGAACCACTAGTTAAAGTGAAAGTGAAATTAGGGTTTTTACTTTACCACTAGTTAAAGTGAAAGTGAAATTAGGGTTTTAGCTTTACCTAAAGTTATAAAAGAGAGATCAATTGGTGGAGAGAACACACACACTTGTATTCTGACAGAGACAGGATACAGACAAGGAGAGAAAGTCAGACAGAGGATTTAGCCGAGAAGACAGAGGAGCGAGCAGCAGGATCATCGAGCTTCGTACAGCTGGGTCGTACACTCACACAAAAGGGTGTTGAGGTTTAGCTAGGATTTGCCCAGTGATTCTGTCAGGTACTGCATTCGCCAGGTTTGGGTGAATTTGCAGTGATTATAAAAGTTCCATATTTTCTCATAATAAAATCTATATCTGACTGCTGCACCGGTTTTCCCATCTTGGGTTTTTCCGGGGGTTTCCATACCCAAAATAATAGTTTCAATATCGTGATGTGATGTTGTGATTTATTTCTCAGTTTTATATTCCACTGCACACTGTAAAAGATATTCATGTGTGGTTATCAGTTGATATTTTGCATGCACTATTTAGCCCTAGTTGAATATTAAAGGAAAATTTACATGGTATCAGAGCTCTGGTGAGCTAAAGCTGAGAGATTTGCAGCAGCAGTGATAGATCAGGGGCAAATCTATAGGAAGACACAAACCTAGACTTCCAAATCTAGGGTTTGACAGGTACACTTCACTATGGCCGTGCAGTTGAGAGTTGAGGATAGACTCCAGGGTGCTCAGAACTTTCCTACATGGAAAGAAAGGATCACAAGGATCCTGGACGTCAGTGATGCAGAGGAGCACATTGACTCCACGAAGGTTGCACCCACATATCCGGCAGATTTAGCAGCTTGGAAGAGGATTGATTCCATAGCCATGCTGATTATCATGGATGGAGTGAAGGACCATATAGTCCCTCACCTTGCTCGTAAGAAGACCGCAGCAAAGATGTGGACGGCTTTCAAGAGTCTGTACCAAAGCAAGAACGAGAACCGGAAGATGGTGTTGCAAGAGAGGATGCGCAACACCAAGATGGCCAAGGGAGAAGGACACTGCTTCCGACTTAACCACGACACTGCTGCCGAGCCCAAGCTGAAACAACAACCGGAAGTGCTCTTTTGGTCTGCCACACTGCCTGCCCAATCTGAATCTGTGAAGCCAACCAACCTGATCCCATCCGACCTCCTGTAGTCCAGACCAAAATCCACTGTCCCTACTAGATAATGCAACACATGTTTTGCAGCTACCCAAAACAAACTCCTAGGCTCAACCATGAACTGACTAAGAGTGTTCACTACAATGCACAAATCCGACCGAGTGTTGACCAGATACATCAATGACCCAATGAGCTGACGGTATAAAGTAGGATCCACCAACTTTCCCTCAAAAGCATGAAGCTTCTTCCAGTTGGTGATCACAGGTGTAGACATAGGCCTGCAATCCTCCATCCTAGATCTCCTCAGAATATCAACTGCATACTTTCCCTGTCCCAGGAAAATATGTCCAGGCTGCTGCCAAACCTCCAAAATCGAAAAATAATGCATCAACCCAATATCTATCATCTCGTACTCTGCTGCAAGATCCTTCTTGTCGGTTGCAATGGGTCTCTCTCCCCCTGCGATAAACAAGTCATCAACATATAGCAGAAGAATAAGCAGATCATCTCCAACCATAATGAAGTAAAGATTTGGATCTGCTTCACTCTTCTGAAACCTCATACTCAGCAAGTAAGAATCGATCCTAGACTACCAAGCTCTAGGAGCTTGCTTCAGCCCATATAGGGCTTTCTTCAACTTTACAAACATGAGACTCTCTCTCATGAATCTCAAAGCCCTAAGGCTGCTCAACATAAATCTCCTCCTGTATGATCCCATTGAGAAATGCGATCTTCACATCCATCTGATGGATCTTCCAACCCATTTCCGCAGCAATGCAGATCAAAGCCCTGATAGAAGTATACCGAGCAACCGGCGCAAAAGTATCATCATAATGAATACCGTCAACCTGTGAAAACCCCCGTGCTACAAACCTGGCCTTATACTTCTCCACACTCCCATCCGTTGCGTGCTTTAGCTTGTAAAGCCACAAAGAAGTCACCACTGACTTCCCCTCATGTCTTGGAACTATCTCCCATATATCATTCTTCATGACGGAATGGTACTCATCCATCATGGCATCTCGCCAAACCGAATGCTGAGAGGCCTCCTCAAAAGTAGAAGGCTCAAAATCACGTGTACTGGCCACCAAGAAACATGCCCAATCTGTCAGGCATCTTGATTGCCCTCACCTCCTCCCTGGGTGTCCCAAACTCACGAGCTTCCTTCAAGGTCTCTCGAAGACACTTGGGCTTCTTCTTCCCTGAAAATTGCTCCCACACTGGCCTATCTTCATCTGAAGAACTACCAAAACTAGGAACCCCAATACCCTGTGAACCTGAAGCTGGTGTACCAACACCAGGTGTACCCTGTAATCCTAATCTTGATCCCCTGTACGGTGTACCTGTAATCGTAGATCCGTCACCTGTCCCCGAAGACCCTGTTGGCTGAACCACTGAACCTAGTGAACCTGTGCCTACACTGTGTGGTCCTGTAACCCCGAAAACCTGTGATCCTGACTGTTGCACTGATGGAACCTGTGTAACAACCTGAGGTGCAAGAACCTGTTGCTCTCCCTGCTCTAACTCTCTCGACTTCCTAAAGGCCGCTCCTCCTCAAACTTCACATCCCTTCTCACCACCACTTTCCTCTAAGAGGGAAGGTAAATACGGAAGGCCTTCGAAGTCTCATCATAGCCCACAAAGATGCCCTTCTTGTTAGACACTGAGAGGGGGGAGTGAATCAGTGTGAAGCCAATTTTCTAACTTTTATTAACTTGTCACAATTAACTACCAAATCATCATTACATTATTCTACCAATCTCGTAATCAAAACATCTTTCACTTCATCATTCACGTATCATAAGCATTTGAATCATTAAGAACCATAATACAACAGAACACAACACCATATCATTTTGTAATCTTTTTGTATTAGTTTTGGTCCGGCTACAACCGTCTGGTAAAATCAGCACCTACTGATACAAAGAGCACCTACTCTACATCCAGAACCCTGCCTAGTTTTCTTAGACCCTGCTAAGAAGGGTTTGAGGTATCCTAACCTCGAAAGCAAGACAAGCTTGCTTTTACAATTAAAGCTCACTGTCACATCATCTCATCAACCACATCAACATCATCTGTCTCTTCAATCTGCTACCAACTATCTCTGCTCATCAACGCTGCAGGTCATAGGTCTGCTCATCAACACCTCAATCCACTTCCAACTCAATCAACTGATGCTAATCATCAATCAGTTATGCTGCTTATTGTGATCAACTTGTCCTTATCATCAACCTGTCAAACCTGTTGTTCAAGTATGTGCTCACAAGGATCTGCTCTAACTCATGTAACTCTGCTGATGCCAAAAACTGCTGATAAACCATGCTCAACTATCTGCACAAGTCATGCGAAAAACCCACGAAACCTGCTCTTGTACTCTAAGCATAGATGCTCTGAAACTCAATAGACTACTGTTTAAAATCTACTTTTATCTGGTCTTGATACATGTTTAAGCAACTTATTGAATTTACCAATGAAACACAGGGATAGATATGTCCTTGACAAAACTTCATCAATCATTAGCCCTCATAAATTCATCTTACCACAGCTCTGCCCCAAAACTCATCTATTTGTTAAGGTCATTAGTCCTCCCAATCTCCATCCTCTGTCAATACACTACACAGATCAACTTTATGATTTCAGACCTCTGTGATTTAAGGCAAGTTCTTTGCAGGTCTTTCTTAACCCACTGTGACTATGCAATATTCAGAACAACAGTATATTTATTGTGAACAATAACATAGTTGGGTCTCCACAACATCTCCTTTAGTAAACAAGATGCAAACCTTGGATCTATGACATCAAACCTGGAAGATACAGTCAAGTATGGCAGCCAAAAATGGATGTTCCCACGTAATAGATAATCACAACATAAGCACCCAGATTTTTAAGAAGATGTATAATGCTGGGTTTGCGATCTCATACTGGGAGATTATAGATCCAGGTGAATTTGTGTTTGGCCCCACACTTAATCAAGGTTAGTTCCAAGTGTACTGCTACAGGATTCACTTCTTCAAATTGCAAACAGACCTGAAATAGTTTTGCCATTCACTTCTTTCTTCACAACTCTTTTACCATTCTATCCCTCTCCATCTTATCTCATAGCCATTGAAACCAATCAAGAATACCTCAGAAAATATCTTTGTTGTACAGACTGTGATGATGTTGACCAACAGCAATTTGGCTAAAAAAATAAGGTTATCTCTGCTGCAGAATTTGGACTGTTATTAGGTTGACCGGCACAAAAACAATTATTGACCAAAAAGGAATTTTATCTCAGCTGTAAGGAGTAATCTCCTGCCAACAATATGTCACTGCTGCCTATCCGAAATTTAGACCTCCATTAGTTCAACTAAGCACTTGTGCCATCCTTCAAATTGCTGCCTCAGTGGTGTACAAAAATCAGAAAAAAAAGAACTTCATCAAAACTTCACTCCTCCACTGCGATTATCTCAGACAAGATATATCACGAAAATCAGAGTCTTTATCTCTCTTTTCAAATACTGCTGTTAAAAGCCTTCAGGAAACACCCAACAATATCAGAATTAGACTTTACCACGAATTCTTCCTTCAACCTTTGTTGCTGCAAAATTAGGACTGTTGTTCTCCATAAGAAGAAAGACAAATCTCCTTCCAACTCTTTCACAGAGAATAATTGCAAATATAGGCTGCTACAGGAAATGATACCGCTGAATGGAGAAGTAGATAACTGCTGTGGATGGAAACGCCCAGCTTGAAGAAAGAGTTTTCAGCACTTGTCTATTATTTGAGTACATCATTGTAGAAGATTTTTCCTTATCCACTGTAGATGTCTTTAAACACAGATCTGAGTAAGTGACTGTGTGTACTGTAGAAGATCTTTCCTTAACCATTGTAGATGTCTTCACAATTAGCTGCAACTTGTATTAACAAAGAAATCAATCAACCTTCAGATCAGACATTTCGTGTACTGTAGTTGAAGCCCGAGATCAGAGAGAGAAGAAAAGAGAACTTCGCATGGGTTGTCATCAAAATTCGGGTCTATGTGTATGGAAGAGTCAAGAGATATCAGACCTCACTTCCACCGAAATTTGCACAGTAATTAAATACCAAAAACTTGTCATCAATGTGGAGTTAAGGTTCAGAACTGTGTCTCCTTCATCAAGATTTGGAAATGGTAATGTGCTGGTTAAAACCCCTAAACATAAGAAAGATGTTTCTCCTCTTAGACCACCGAATTTCCTCAGTGGAACTGTTTAACCACTGTTGCTGCTGCAAATAAATTTGGTCTGTTTAACCCTTGACTGCTGCCTCATTTCCGATAGAGCCAGAAAAAAAAAACCACCCAAAAACTTTCTAAGACGCTGCTGGTCACCACCAAATTCTACCTCAGTCTGCTGCTGCAATTTGAGTTCCTCAGACCCCAACGAATTTACCTTGGTCTGCAAATTCGGACTTTCTTCTCTGTAATTCGGCACAGTGGAAAATGAACTCTGCTGCTGCCCGAAATTCAGACTGCTGTAACCCCCGGACTGCTCCCACCCGAATTTCCTCAGTGGCAAATCAAAGATCAGAACTGTATATGTCTACCTTCTACGGCTACCTCAGTCCCGAAAAAAAAATCAGAGAGCTGATCCGAATTTTTTCTACAAATGAGTGAGGGCGTTGGCCTATTTATATGCATTTTTCATGAATTTTAATTGGGCCGACATGTCAATTTTTTAAATTTTAATTGAAAAAAAAAATTTGTTTGGTCGGCTGCCCCTACAAGATGGTTTAGATTTGCCTTGTCATCTTCAAAAATTAATATCTCATCAACCATGAGGAACCACGTGACGTGCCACCTACCGTTGGAAAGGGCATGACAAGGGCTATCATCTTATGAGGGTCTTACTTGCATTGACAATGTCCTTCACTCATATTTTCTTCAATTTGTGCAGACCTTCATGAAATGACTTGAATTCTTCTTGATGGCTTCTTCACGTACTTTTATGGCATCAAGAGCTACAACACCAACCAATGCATCAAAGTCTTCATCAAGCTTGTGGGCATGAGTGCAAGAGTCCCGTACACACTTCAAGAGCTTCATTATGTCAACTAAGACTTCTTCAACCAACTTGTGGGATTAAGGACCAAGTTATGGCTTCAATGTTTCTTCAACATACCAAAGGCATGTTGTTCATGGGTTCCACCTCCATGATCACAAAGATATAACCTCTCAAGCCATCTAATCACAAAGAGGACCTCCAGGAGTTAAGATATCTTTTGTGGGGATGCTAGGTCTTCTTCTGGGGTACCATGACATCATCATAGCATGAATGACCACAGAATGGGTCATTAATGCTTCTCCAACCCATCTATGGTTTCTCCAACGTCCATCAAGGCTTTAAGACCATCTCCAGGGTCTTCAGCATCATCAGCAGGGTCTTCAACATCTTCAGCAAAGTGGTGGCTTCAAGATCCAAGCTTGTGGGTACAAGAACCTTGTCAACTGGGTACAAGGTGCTTCAAGGCACAAACCCACTCTGTAAGGGATCAAGGCACTGCAGGTGGGACTTGGTGGCATCAATGACATCCCATGGGGCCATTGCAAGTCCATGTTGGCATCAATGACAATTTCATCAACAATCTGTAGTGGGCTCCAACTTTGTCCTCTTCTCTGAAGGGACATAAGAGTAGGTCAAACTACCAAATATCCGAAAATGGCTAACTTCAGGCTTCTTGCCTGAAAAACACTCATCAAGTGTCATGTTCCCCACGGCACGATGGGGACTCTTGTTCTGAAGATATACAGTTGTGCTGCAAGCCTTGGCCCAAAGAAAGAAAGGAAGACACTGGTCATGTAACATAGCTCTGGCTGCTCCAACAATGAACCTATTCTTCCTCTCAGCTACTCCATTCTGCTTTGGAGTATACGGAACTGTCAACTGTCTCTTGATACCCTCCTATCTGCAAAATCCAGCAGACTCCTTGGAGGTATACTCACCCTCGTTATCTGATCTAAGAACTCGGATCTTCCTCCCTGTTCGGTTCTCCACAAGAGCTTTGAACTCTTGGAACCTCTGCAAGACTTCCTCAGACTTCTTGCTCTTCAAAAAGTAGATCCAAGTCTTGCTAGAATGGTCATCAATGAATGTCACATAATACTCGTATCCCCTCAAGGAAACAAAAGGCATCCCCTCAAGGAAACAAAAGACATTGGTCCGCACAAATCTGAATGTATCAAGTCAAGGACCCCTGCTGACCTGCTATCACTGCTCGGAAAAGCAGTCTTGATGTACTTTCCCAAAGCACACCCCCTGCACATATCACTCTACACTGTGTTGAACTCCGGTAAACCCGTAACCATCTGTCTCAACAACCCCAAGGCTGGATGATGCAAGTGAGCCATCCTCCTATGCCAAAGCTCACACAGCTCACTGTCGCTGCTATGTGCCAAGGCATGCTGAGGCTGAAACAAGAGCCTATACAGTTTCTCGCATCTAACTCCAATAGCAACTTAAGCAGATGGTCCTACAGTCTTGGGAAACATATGCACATGTCCATCTAGGAAGGACACCCCAAGACCCTGATCCTCGATCATGGAAACTGAAACTAGGTTCTTCTTCAGCCCAGGTACATACAGTACATCTCTCAATACCATGGGACTCATGGACTCCCTCTGAAAGGTAATGGTCCCACGCCCAACAGCTCTAACTGCGAAGTCATCTCCCAACACCACCTCCACATCTGTCTTTGTCTGTGAAAGCTCGGAGAACATCTCATGAGCACCTGCCATGTGGCTCGAGGATCCGCTATCAATGTACCAAGTGTTGGAAGTAAATGCACTATAGGAATGGTCTGTCACCAAGGAAAACTCACTCTGTTTGTCAACATCCGCACAGGTGAGAATAGATGCTCTCTCTCTCTCAATATGCCCAGTGCATAGTGAAAACTCACTCTAAAATCTCGCGGCAAAGTCTTTGACCTCTGCTAAAACTGTTATCTGATGCTTCTTCTTCTTGTTCAGACACTGCCTAGCATAGTGTCCCATGCACTATAGGAATGGTCTGTCACCAGGGAAAACTCCCTCTATTTGTCAACATCCGCACAGGTGAGAATAGATGCTCTCTCTCTCTCAATATGCCCAGTGCATAATGAAAACTCACTCTGAAATCTCGCGGCAAAGTCTTTGACCTCCGCTAAAACTGTTATCTGATGCTTCTTCTTCTTGTTCAGACACTGCCTAGCATAGTGTCCCATCTTGTGACATGCAAAGCACTTTACAGTGCTCAAATCCTTCTTCTGTCCATCCTGCTGCTTAACCCCACCCTTCTTGGGACCCTTCTTGTTCTTCTTCTTCCCCTTTGCTGTCAATGCCACACCCTCCTCATTCTGCCTACTAGTAGTAGCACTGCACTGCAAAAAACCCCTCCGAGTCTCCTCCTGAACAAAATCATCACAGAGCTTGTCCCATGATAGTAAGTTCTCTCTAGCCACCAAACTCTGTACAAACACAGCCCAAGGTGTAGTCACCCCATTCAAGGTTGTCTGCACTAGCTCAGGACCAGTAACAACAACCCCAACAGCTGCAAGCTCATCTCTCACCTGAGAGATCCTAGTAAGATAAGCCATACAAACTTCTCCTTTGACCATCTTGATACTCTTCAGTTTCTCTCTCAGAACCATCTTCCTATTCTCATTGGAACTCTCAAACAATCCGGTCAAAGCACTCCACATCTCATGTGCATCATCCTTCGCTGAAATGTGTGGTATAACATGGTCTTTAACACCATCCAAGATAATCCTCATGGCTTTAATATCCTTCTTATTAAAGGCTGCATATGCTACCGCATCGGTAGCAGCGGGAATAGCAATGGGATTTGTTGTAGTGTTTCTGACTACCTCCTCCCACAACTCATTCTCTCTCAACACAAGTAATACCCAGGCCTTCCATGAGACAAAGTTCGCTGCCCCGTCCAAACTATCCTCAGTTCTCAACCCAACGAAAGTCATTTTCTCAAAGAACAAGTTTCAGCAAAAAATGTACTACTGTCACAAGAGTTTTCTGAATTCTGGAAATGACTTTCTATCTGCAAATATTTAGTTTTCTGCCCCACTCAGCTCTGATACCATTTAAGTTTTTGACAAGTTTCAACCTCCGGTTA
Source organism: Pseudotsuga menziesii (assembly GCA_001517045.1). Taxonomy (NCBI): domain Eukaryota; kingdom Viridiplantae; phylum Streptophyta; class Pinopsida; order Pinales; family Pinaceae; genus Pseudotsuga; species Pseudotsuga menziesii. Next base: position 185,041 of record LPNX010317127.1, on the reverse strand, counting down.
TAAGTTGAAAAATTTGTCTCAGTTTATTGCAAACCCAGAAATTTAAATGTTGGAAATAAACATAAATTTCAGACTTAATAACACTGCTGTAACTTCACTTTTTCAAGGACAAAGTAAATAAAATGCACGCCATTCAACACACGGTACTCAGAAATTTTTGGCCAATGGCCCTGGAAAAACCCACAAGGGGAAAACCAGTGAGAGAGATTTTTATTATCAAGAAATTTACAGCAAAACTTAGAAATTTTCAGACCAACTTATCTCAACCCGAAAGAGAAAATTTCTACCTCGTTTTCCGTGCCAAAAAGGAAAAATCAAACTCCGATTTTTTTCTTGTTTTTTGCCTCAATTTTCATGCCGCTATACGGACTATACCGTATGGACTGACTGTACGGACCTCGAAATTTGTGCCCAGAAGAAAAAAAAAATCTCGAAAATCATGCTTGCTGCTACGAAAATCATACCGTACGGATTGTTAAGGACCTGCAATAAATGTTGTTGTCCCCTCCTCGATTTTTGTTCCCTCTCTGCTGCCGTCGTTTCCCTTGATTTGCGTGCTGCAAATTTTTTTCTCTTTCTCAGAAAAAAATGGAAACTTTCTCTCTCAGCTCTCTCATTCACTTCAATCTGCAAAAGTGACGAAAATGACCTTCCCTTGCCTTTTTTGAGAGAACCCTAGGGTTCATCTAATCTAACAGTGGAGATTAGATTAGATCGGTGGATGAGATTAAATGCTCACATTTATTTCTCATAAATATTAATTCCACTCACCCACTTAAATTTATCAAAGAGTGACTTTACTCTCTAAAGTCAAATTAAATGCTCCACTTAAGTCATTTAATGCAAGGGTCACTTTATTTCCCCTTTCTAAGTGACTAAGGCTAAAGTCACTTAGGGGAACCCTTTCCTAGGTACAAAATTAACACTTTGGAGGTCATATTGTGGATTTTTGTTCCAGCTGGATGGTGATATGCTTGTATGGGTTGAGGTAACTATAGAGTTTTAAATCTTGCATCTTGTTTAATAACATATTGAAGGGTTGGCCGAATGATTAGTATTAATCAATAAGATGAGCATTGTTGTTTCAATTCTTAATGAAAATTCAATTTTGTCCAATTCAAGATTTTGCATATTTACTTGCTTGTGAGTATGCTCTCTTCATTCAAATTTTGGATTTCACTAACCCTTTAACAAGTTTATGCAAGTGCAAGTATCTTTCAGGTTTCTCTTGGGTAGATTAGAAGGAGATATAGTTTGTTTCTCCTACTCTCTGCTCACCTTTCAAGAAACATTGTCCTCTTGAAGCATTTCAACCAATCTTCAATTGTTGAATCTTTCTACCAGGGCTCCTAACCTCCTTCCTTTAAAAAATTAAAACTTCTCATTCAGTTTCTTGGTTGCTCGTTCTCAAAATGCTTTAGATCTATTCATGTTAAACAAGAAGATTTATCATAGATCTAATTTGCTTTAAAGTGCTTAAGACTCTAGTTTTCTTAAAATTCATATTTTTTGCCCTAGATCTAGCATTTCTAGCTTTTTTTATGCAAGCCTCTTTTACTGTAAAAGTTCAAGGCTTGAGATAAAGCTAGTTTCTTTGATTTGAAAATTTTATTTAGCAAATCAAGTGTTTTTCGATTGGCTGCCCCAAAACTAGCGAAGATCCTCAAGAGGACTTGTCCTCTTGAATTATTTGCGTCATTTTTCAATAGTTTAACTTAGTATATATTTTTGGGTAATTTTGTGGGTTGTCCAAAGACACTTCCAAAGTGTTTTTGGGCAATTTATACTGACATTTGCTTGCTGGTTTTTAGCAGGTCCATCAAAAAGAAGAAAGAAACTCTGCCCGAAAATACATTTTTTGGCCATCAAGAGCTTCCCAGAAGTTCCCCCTACATACGGGTTTTTGTTTCTCTTTTGTTGTAAGTCTTTGGATCCCAGATAACAAGGACCAAAGAGAACGTCTACTAAAAGTTGTAACTATGATAAATAAAAAAGATCTCGAGTCGGCTCTTTCGAGCCCACCTCCCATCTCCCCGGGGGGGATCCGCATCTTTGTCCCTTTTTTTTCTTTTTTACTTTTTCTTGTTTTTTGCTTTAGTTTAGTTCTTCATGCAGGATTGTATACTTTGTTAAATGTTGCAAACCTGATTATATCATTCCATATTCAAAGTAATACTAATACTTACCCCACGACTTCCCGATTGACCCGAAAGGGGAAAGAGATGCGTGGTAGATCTAATTAGATAACTTGTCCTTCAATTCTTGTATTTCAGTATATTTCATTTCACATAATAAAATTTACCCCTCTTTGCTTTCCCGATTGAGGTTCACAGGGCACACCACCACCAAGGGATTAATACATTAATCATACACCATTAAGCATCAAAAAGGCTAGATCATCATGAAATCCCATGTAGTAACCCCCTTTTAACTCAAACGTAGGAAATAATACACATCAATAAGGGTACTCACATCATCTAATACACATTGCCCCTAGGCAATGTCTAGCAATGTTACAATGTTATAAAGTTATATTCCCTAGGAAAATGTAGATTTTCCAGAGGTCACTACTCACTCTAGAAATCTCAGATCCAAACGTGGCCTTAGATCTCAATAAGCCACATGCATAAACTAAACCCAACTTCTCAATGCTAGAGAAGGTAACATCTACACAATAACCTTATAATCCGAAGCACGTGAAATATCTCTACAACTTTAACAAATAATATGACAATCACATCACATATGAGACTCAAATTTACCTTGGAAACCCAATATGGGGAAAACCAGCAACTAGGGCCTTCTTCAATATCGAGGTAGAGAGAATAATATAGAGAGAGTATACAATCAACAATCAGAAATACAATAAGAGAAACCTGATGGGTAAAATCCCTAGATTTGCATGCAGTTGCAACTACTGCTCTTGGGAAATGTACCCCAGCTGTCTGCCCTAACTCTGAATCTCTGATCACTACCTCTGTCAATCTCTGGATTAGTAACTGCCTCCTTAATCCTTGAAGAAGTGCTCCCTCTTCCTTTCTTCACTGCTCTGCTCTGTCGGATGAAGAAACTGCGACCTCAGTGTTTGAATGACGCACCCAATTTTAGAGATGCACCCTCTCTACTCAAAAGTACACCCCTCTAACTCTACCTCAGACAATCTCTGGATAAGGTCTCTGAGTATCCTCCTCAAACTCTGAAGAAGAAGACACCTCACTCTCTTAGTTATCTCAGCCTCAAGATCTGTGCCCCTGCTCTCACACGTGCGCCCTAGCTGGAGAAGTACGCCCCTCTTTCTAAGAATACATCCTCTGCTCTCAAATCTTGGATCATTGTTGCTCTATTGTTGAATGCCCTAGATCTGAAGGCTCTCTCAACCCCTTATCTAATCTCCCTTTATCACAGATCTAGAATGTCAAATATTTTTCACACTCCTCGGAAGGTGTGCATCCCTCTCTCTGGAATGTGCCCCTATCTATCTGAAGATGAATGGCTCTCTTGTGAAGATAATCTCACTACACTCTAAAAAACTCAGTAACACTTACCCCCTAACAACCTTTTATAAGTTACGAAGAAATTCGGCCACCAAAACCCTAGATTCACTCTCGTGCAAAATTACTCTTCTACATCTTTCCTTGTTAACTTTTCAACACTCCCTCTTAACAAGGAAAGTGATCTGCACCACTCCCATTTTGTCCCTGAAATATACAAACTTATTTTTCTCTACTGACCTATCGAGAATGTCTGCTACCTGCTCATCTATAGACATATATTGAAGTTGAACTACTATCTTCTGAACATGACCTCGAATGAAATGATATCTTATCTCATAGTGCTTGGACCTGTCGTGAAATACTAAATTCTTCGTGAGTTTCATACAACTATAATTATCGCAGTAGATCACAGTTGGCTCCAACTGCAAATCAAATAAACTCACTAGCATCGTGTGAAGCCAAATAGCTTCATAACTAGCTACACTCACTACCATATATTCTGCCTCTGCAGAACTCAGTGCCACTGACTTTTGTTTCCTGTTGAACCACGACACAACTTTCGAACCCAAGTTGAAACAACACCCTAAGGTGCTTTTTCTGTCCACTGCACTTCCTGCCCAGTCTGAATCCATATAGCCAATCAACTCTATTCCATCCCTCCTCTCATAGTTCAATCCATAGTCTACAGTACCTCTAAGGTACCTCAACATGTGCTTTGTTGCCACCTAGTGCACACTCTTGGGCTCCACCATATACTGACTCAAGGTGTTGACAACATAGCTCAGATCTAGCCTAGTGTTGACCAAATACATCATAGACCCTATCAGCTCGCGATACCTAGTTGGATCAACAATCTCTCCCTTAGAAGCCACTAGCTTCTTCTAGGTGGTAGTCATAGGTGTGGTCATAGGTCTATAGTCCTCCATCTTAAATTTCTTCAAGATATCAACTGCATATTTGCCCTATTCCAGAAAGATATGCCCATCCTCCTTGCAAACCTCCATACCCAAAAAATAGTGCATCAACCCAATGTCTTTCATCTCAAACTTTAAAGCAAGATCTTTCTTGAAGCTAGCTATGAGTTTCTCTGCTCCCTGTTGTCGCCTAATACACACTTTATGACACGGGGAAGTCTCCAACCCACTTTGTGTGTCCTTGGGGGCAAGTTAGAGCTGGGGACCACTGTCACCACAGTCTACCAACTCCTCCATTTAAGCCAAATCCCAACAGAGCCAAGGGGGGTAGTCCCTACATGAAGGTTTATTAACAATTTAGTTAAAGGGATTTTATTTTATTAAGGTTACAAAATTACAAGATCAGTGCCTAGATTAAATGGAGTCAAAAGATTACAAGTTACAAACTTACAAAAGAATTAAGAATGATTATCCACAGTTGTCTAAGCTAAGCAAGATCTACAATATTAACAATATGAAAAAATGCTAAAGAATGGTTAAACAAATATACAATGATACCTGAAAAGAAACAAGATATACACCGGATGAACAAGTTATTATGTCAAAGATCAAACAACAGATTGCTTTCAAGTTACAAGATTAAACAATGTTTTACTCAAGCGTGCCACAGTACTTTGAAGATATTATACTTGAAAGTGCAAGGTACTGAAATGAAATTGAGATGCTTGCAAGATGTACTTGTAAAATGAAAGCCTTGAAAAGCAAGGACTTTGAAGCAAATACAGAAACTGAAATGTGGGTAAGACGTTTTGAAATTAACAATATGAAAAAATGCTAAAGAATGGTTAAACAAATATACAATGATACCTGAAAAGAAACAAGATATACACCGGATGAACAAGTTATTATGTCAAAGATCGAACAACAG
>LPNX010317127.1:103140-177215 GCA_001517045.1 Pseudotsuga menziesii | reverse complement strand
GGTGTCATAGCTTTTTCATTTGCATTCATAGCCCCTATTACAAAATGCCAAGGTTCAAGAAATTATATTATTACATCGAAACTTAATTAATTAACCACCAAATGTTAATGTTAATTAATTAAGAAAAAATCAAAATAGAAATTAAAATCCTAAGGAAATTCTGCAAGACTACAAGATATGGCTAGCATGGTCATGGACAACAACTTGAAACCTTAGCCACCTCATGGGCTTGATTATCAGAACGCCAATTCACCACTTTCGAGGATTGGTGAGTGAAAAACACAACCAATTAAAATTGTTAATTAACAAAATTCACTCGAAGGGAAAAAAAACACTCAGCGAAGAGGACTTCCCTGATAATAAAGTCCATGGTGACATCCTTAGAGGAATGACCCATGATGACATATAAAGTTACATTAATTATCCCACGCAGGGGAGCGGACATTCCGCGTACATAAAGGGCAGAATTGCCCTGCTGAGTAAAAAATCCCTAGGATTTTTCCATGGTACAAACTGTACAGAATGTACATCTTCAATGTACATAAGGTTGCCACCTAGTTGAAATAGGTGGGCAACACTCCCGTAATAAACAAGTCATCCACATACAGGACTAGAATGAGAGGATCCCCATTGACTACTATGAAGTAGAGGTTGCGGTCTGCCTTGCTCTTCTGGAACCCCATCTGCTGCAAGTACGCATCTATCCTCGAATACCAAGCTCTTAGAGCTTGCTTCAAACCATACAATGCTTTCCTCAGTCAACACACATGAGACTCTCTCTCATGTACCTCAAAGCCCTCTGGCTGCTCAATGTATACTTCCTCCTCTATGAATCCATTCAGAAATGTTGTCTTCACATCCATCTAGTGGATCTTCCAACCCATTTCTGCTACAATGGAGAAAACTGCTTTCATTGAAGTGTATCTAGCAACTGGAGCGAAAGTCTCGTCATAATCAATTCCCTCAACCGGAGAGAACCCTCTCACCACAAACCCGGCTTTGTACTTCTCAATGCTGCCATCCACTGCATATTTAATCTTGTAGAGAAGCTTCAGACTTCCCAACCTCCCAGACATCATTCTTCATGATGGAAGCATACTCTTCCACCATGGCATCTCTCCAGACCTGCCACCTGCTCGCCTGTTGCCTGCTCATAAGAAGATGGCTGGACTCACTAATACTGCTCACCATAACCAAATAGCTACAAAACCTCTCTAGCACCTTATTCTCTCTCATGGCCCTCTTGGGAGTCCCCACTGTCTGAGCTTCCTTCAAGGTATCTTGAAGCCACTTGGACTTCCTCTTCCCTGAAGTAACCTCCTATGGGGAGAACTACTCATCCTCATCCTAATCCAGAACCTGAGACAGAGTACCAGAAGTGGTAGCTCCAGTGGTTTGAAACCTTGTAGCCCATGAACCTGTAACCTGTGAACCTGAACCTGTGGGACCACCAAGTTGTGACCCCGTACCTATGCTTGTGGAACTGGTTACCTGAGAACCTGTCACCCCTGATACCTGTGACCCTGTGCTCTATGCAATTGTACTCTGCACTGCATCAACCTGAGCTGTAGGATCCTGCTTCTCCCCTTTCTCCAACTCACGATATTTTCTGAAAGGCTTGTCCTCCTCAAATATCACATCTCGCCTTACAATTGTCTATTTCCTTGCGGGAATATATATGGAGTAGGCTTTCGAAATCTCGTCATACCCAACAAAGATAACCTTCTCCGTTGTGGGCTCCAACTTTGTCATTTTCTCAAAAGGGACATGAGAGTAGGTAAGGCATCCAAAGATCCTGAAATGCCCTACCTCAGGCTTCCTCTTTAAGTAAGCCTCTTTAGGAGCCTTGCTTCCCAAAACCTTATGGGGACTCCTGTTCTGAACGTACGCAACTATGTTACAAGCCTTTGCCCAAAGAAAAAAAGGTAAGCCCTGATCATGCAACATAGATCTTGTTGCACCATCTATTGCCATGTTCTATCTCTGCCACCCCATTCTGTTGAGGTGTGTCAGGTACAGTCGACTGTCTCTTGACTCCCTCCTTAACAGAGGGAGTATCAAACCCCTTAGTGGTATACACGCCCCCATTGTTTGACCGCAATACTTTGATCCTCCTCCCTATCTAGTTCTCCACTAGAGCTTTGAACTCTTTAAACTTCTGCATAACTTCTTTCTATTTTGTACTCTTCAGGAAGTAGATTCAGGTCTTCCTAGAGAAATTATCAATGAAGGTTACATAGTACTCGTGAGTCGTAATCCTTCAGTGATACAGTCGACATCGGGCCACAAAGGTCTAAATGAATCAAGTCCAAAATCCCTGTTGATCTGCTATCATTGCTTGGAAAAGCAGCATTGACATACTTGCCAAGTCCGCATCTCTTGCACACATCACTGTGCTCTGTGTTGAACTCTGGCACACCTGTCACAATTTCCCTCAAAATCCTCAAAACTAGATGATGTAGGTGGGCGATCCTCCTGTGCCACAACTACATAAGTCACAGCGATCATTATTGTTGTCATGTGCTAAGTCATGATGAAGTTGAAAGTTGAGCTTGTATAGTTTCCCACTGTAGACTCCATTCCTCACTGCTCTAGCAATACTGGATCGCTTAGGATGAATGAGAACGTGACCATCTCGAACATCACCCAAAATCCCCTACCTCTATAGTTGAAACAGATATCAAGTTCTTCTTCAACCCTGCAACATATCGAACATCCCTGAACTTCATGGACTCTCCAGACTCCCTCTGAAAGGAGACTAAACCTCGTCCAACATCCTTTACAGAAGTGTTGTCTCCCAGCACCACCTTTAGGTCTAACCCTGTCTTAGTAAGATCTATAAAATGTTGTCTAACACTTGTCATGTGAATGGAGGCCTCACTATCTATGTACCAAACACTAGTAGTAGAGGAGCTCGATGAATGACAATAAACCAAGGACAACTCCTTGTTCGACTCCTTTGTGGAATGTTCATCCACATCTGCTAAAGTACATGAATGACAAGTAATGAGCGAACAGTCCTTGTTAATTTTTACTGAAAACTTCTCAATTTCAACAATATCTGCCTGTTGCCGCTGCTGCAACCTGTCCACTAATCTCAACTATGTCGCCACGATTCCTTACCTAAAACCTCTAGGTCACAGATTTGGCCTATACTTGCACAGATATGATAGATCTACCCTCAAAACTCATAGGTCTAATAGATATGACCTCTACAACCACAGATCTGAACCCTACTCTTCAAATCTGGTAGATCTAGTCTCTATCCCACAGATCCAATATCACTACTAAGTCCTCACACAAATATGGTATACAGCTCGCAGATCTGAGTGTGATTGCCCCTAACCTTTAACAAGGCTTGGATACCATATAGATTTTCCGAAGGTCACTACTCGCTCTAGAAATCTCAGATCCCAACTTGGCCTTAGATCTTAATAAGCCACATGCATAAACTAAACCCAACTTCTCAATGCCGAAGAAAGTAACAGCTACAAAATAACCTTAAAAGCTGAAGCACATGAAATCTCTCTACAACGTTAACAAATAATATGACAATCACACATCACATATGAGACTCAAATTTACATTGGAAACCCAATATGGGAAAAACCAGCAACTAGGGCCTTCTTCAGTCTCGAGCCAGAAAGAATAATATAGAGAGAGTATACAATGAACAATTACAAATACAATAAGAGAAACCTGATGGGTAAATGTTGAAATTTAGCATTAGCATGAATACTTAAAAAAATTGCAGACTAACTTTAAACAAATGACAAGTGCAATAACATAATATTCATCATATCAACACAACGGACACAAGTATTATTTTCACTAGGGAAACCTTTAAAGGACAAAAACCCCAAAAAGCAGTAGTAACTCATCTCGTAAATGAGATGACTAAAATTCTTCAAAAAGTTCCACAAACCCTAACAGGGTTTTCCACAATGACAAAAGATCAAATTTCCAAATTACATAAAAAATGCCCAACTAGGGCTTTTCTCTCTCATGCCCAAAAATTACAGACTGCCCGAAAAATGTTCAAATATGTCCTCTGCCTGCCCGATTTCCTGACTGTCTGCCCAGTCGTACTTTTGGGCTTCTCGCCCTGTGTACCCTGTTGCCCGAACTGCCTTACTCGCTGCCCGGACTATTGCTCGTCTGTCTTCTGCCACTGCCCAACTGTCTGTATGTTTCCTGCTGCCCTACCTAGTTGCCTGTTTTGGCAGCCCTGCTGCTACCCGAAGTGCTAGCAGCCTAGGCCCGTGGCCTAGTGGGCTGGCCCAAGGGCCTGTTGAAGGCTCGGCAGCCGTAACCTCATAGGTCTGCCTTCGGGCTACCCGGAGGGCCTGTTAGGCCACGGCAGCCCTCACGAGCTACCTGAGGGTGCCGTAAGGGCATTAGCCCTCCCGAGTATGCCTGCTAGAGGCTACACGGAGGTGCCGTAAGGGCCTTAGCCTTCCCAGGTATGCCTGCTAGAGGCTTCCCGGAGGTGCCGAGAGGGCAATTCCCTCTAATGGTTTCCCACAGAAGAATAATGACAGCCCGCGGAAAGGAGAGAGGCTACCCAGCTGCCCGGAAAAGTAAGTAGCTTCCCAAAATTTTGTGGCTGCCCGGAAGTAGAGAGAGGACTGCCCGAGAAGAGAAGAAGTTGACTGCTGAAGAGAAAGGTTTTGTTGAGAAAACCCTTAAGACAGAAAATAGTAAGAAACCCTAGCTTAGAGTTTGTCTTCAATGGAGGATGATGATGCCCTAGCTAGACTCATCCATGCTAGGGAACAATCACAAAATCTTCCTTCTTCAACCTTTTAGCAATTGTACCTATGAGAGCAAGTGTGTGTGTAATAATGAAATGGCTTGATATTCTTTTATATCCTTGAGTCACCTGTAAGTGGACCAAAATTAGAAAGAACAAAATAATATTATTTTATTCTTTTCTAATTTTCACTTTTACCTTTAGCCTGTTTGTAGTCCAAAAGGTCCTTTATGTATTTTTTACTTTTACCAAAGTCCTTATGTATTTTTTACTTTTACCTGTGGTCCAATAGTCCTGATGTGTTTTTGACTTTTGCTTTTAGCCTTTTTCCAAGTGCCCCTGTGGTCTTTTAATTCCATTCAAAGTACATCATCATAAACCAAGAGAGTTACTAATGCTTTTATCTCACTCTATGTGACACCAAGATCAGGTACTAGGGTATTTTAACCAAGGGTAGCTAAGCCTTGGAGAAGAACACAAAGCCCATTAATCAAGGGTCAGAGTGTCACACATGCCTAGACACAGTCTAGGGCTTATAGTGCCTTCCTGGTAACAGACCATGTGCCTCAGCCATGGGCTGCATAATTTGACCCTAGGTCAAATACTTGGTAACATACCAAGCGCCTCCATTCTCCAAGAGAATGGCTACTCAGAACTAAGCCGAGTCTACCAGTACTAGACTGGTCCACATCGTGGTCCCGGACCAGATGTCTACCATTCAACAGAATGGTCACTCAACACAAGGTTGAGACCCCCCAAGGCAAAGCTAGGTCCATATCATAGTGATTATACAATTCTCAATAGTCTCTTTTATAACATCACTTTAAGTCAATACCATGGGCAATACCATGGGACACCCAGTACCACGAGCCACATAATACCATAGACCCTTCAATACAATTGACAATAAAGTATTACAAAAGTTAACTATTAAAAGACCGTCTAGAGAGATAAACTCAGACCCTTCTACATTGCTAGACACCCCCAACACAAAAGTACTTGTCGAGCTACCAAAACCAACACTCCCTCTAAGCGAGGAAGGTACTTTTGAAAGATCCTCCTCCAGAATCATCTTCTACAATTGCTTCCTCTGAACCTAAAGAACCTTTTGACAGTGACATCTCATACCAAGTAGGCCTATTAAGAGAAGCTTCGCTCTCTCTCTTAGTCATTAGTGCAAAGAGAGAACTCATCCTCAAACTTAGCTACAAAGTCATCCATCTTGGTTGTAGCAGCTACCTGCTTCTTCCCCTTCCCTTTCTTCCTAGTAGGGCATTGTCTAGCATAATGTCCCAATTCATTACAGAATTTCACCTTACTGGTGTCCTTGTTGTCCTCATGGATATCTTCAGAAGAGCCTTTGTTTGACATTCGCTTGCTATTGGATGCTAATGCAAGGTTCTCTTCTTCGTCTTCCTTCTCCTAATCTCTACTTTGAGACCCCTCTTGAATCTATTCCTGAGTAAACTCATCCCACAACCTGCTTCAATCTGGGAGCTTCTCTTTGCCCACCACACACTTCACAAACACGTCGCACTCTTTGGTGAAGCCCCTCAAGGCTATGGGCACCAACTCTAAGTCTAGAATGGTCTCCCCCTACAGCTGCCAACTCATCCTTCACTTTTGTAACCCTACTGAGATAAGAGGTCACACTCTCTCCCTTGGCCATCCTAGTGCTATGGAGGTTGTCTTGTAGGGCCATCTTCCTATTTTCATTTTTGCTTTCATACAAGCCAGTGAGTGTATCCCACATTTCCTTAGTTGTCTTCTTCTGAGCCATGTGTGGAATTAAGTGGTCCTTTACTCCATCTAGGAGTATCCTTTGTGCCTTTACCTCGCACACCTCATGTGCATCCAAATCCATAGGATCTATGGGCACCTTCAATGCAGAATTCACAAAATTCCACATCCGGTTTTCCTTGAGAATAGCACTCATCCTCACCTTCCACTAGAGGTAGTTGGAGATCCCCTCTAACCTGTCCTCATAACCTCAAACTGGAAACCATTTCCGCAAACTCAATAGTTTTTGGGCTTTTCCTACCCCTGCTCAGGCTATTTTACATCTCCCTGAATGCTGTCGAAATACACCTGGGCAACCCACAGCCTTTATGGTCACTCCTGCCCCCTGTATTGGGGTCTACCTGGCTGCCCTAGGCCTACCCAAACCCTTCTTCCTGTGTTTGGGCTATCTCCTAGGACTTTTTGTCCCCTACCCAGACCTTCCCAGCTCCTCGGTGACTTACCAAATTTTCTTGTCATGTCCTACCACTGTTGGAGGCTCCTTTATGTCAACATGTGCTTACAGTAATGGTGGTTGTACTATGTCGCTTCTTTTCCCACCTCTGCGGCCCTTTCTCCCACTGTCGACACTAACGCACAATCGTCCTCATGCTTGCGTGCTCAACCACAGGCGTGTTGCGGCACTCGATCCTCGGCCTTCCTTCGTGACTCCATCCATTCGCACCCGTGTCTGTTGTAGCGCAAATCTGCAACCGCTCACTACTCGACCGTTGTTTCTTCTGCGAGATCGAGCCAACACTTCTGCCCAACTCCAAACTACTTTCACATTCATCCACGCAGCACTTGTCCATGTCCACAGTCATTCGTTGCGCATGCCTCTCCTCCACCCAAGCTGCAACTGCGTCGGCACTCCACACTTCCGTTGCGCTAGCTTCTTCCCCATGCTCGAGCTATCTCCTCTCAAGCTGCATAAACCAACTTGGCACAGCCTAATTTTCATCGTCACTTGCTGCTAGTCCGCCAACGCCCAGTTCTCTACTACCTTGTCTGCGAGTTGGCTGCTACCTTCTACATGCAACGTCCCAGCTCATTCATGAGCTCATGCGCCCACGAGCTTGCAGACGACTCCCACTACAGCCACTCATAACTATAGATCCATGACTCCAGTTCGATTAGCAGCCAAGAGACCGAATCGAAACTCAGAATCCACGTGACTCAGCAAATATATGACGTACGTCCCGTACCATGGCCATATGGTACAAAATGCCCTTTTTTTTATTCACAATCTTCTGCGAGGGTTTCTCTGTACCCACTCTAATACCATGTGAAAATTCACAGCTTACCAGATCACGATTACACTTTCAATCTTTTACTTAATTAACCCAGAAAGATAAATGCAACACACTGATAAGCAACCATAAACAGAGAAAACCACAACACACGAGATACCTTGGAAACCCCAACAGGGAAAAACCAGCCAACGGTTTATCTTTTATTGCAAGTTTGTTAATCAGCACTTATAACATCAGTCCTCCGGATATGACTCACCGGTACTCAGACAACTGACTTCTCACTGTACCCAACCCCCTCAACAAAAAAGACAAACTCCGACAGAAGATATGACTCACTTTTGTCACTCACAAGAGATATGACTCACCCTTGTCCACTCAAGAGATATGACTCACTCTTGACCTCTGACCACCACAAGAGATATCACTCACTCCTGACTTGGTGATTATACGATTCTCAATAGCCTCTTTTACAACATCACTTTAAGTCAATACAAGCAATACCATGGGACACCCAGTACCATGGGCCACATAATACCATAGACCCTTCAATACAATTGACAATAAAGTATTACAAAAGATAACTATTACAAGACTGTCTAGAGAGATAAACTCAGCCCCTTCTACGTTGCTAGACACCCCCAACGCAGAAGTATCTTCCAAGCTACCAAAACTAGCAGATGTATGCCCCCAAGTCTATCCAAATACTCCAAAGGTAACAATTGCAAACCCCATCACTATGGTGCAAATCAAAACGTGAAACCTCGTATAATTTGTGTAACACTGCCTATTGATCACACCACACCTGGAGCTACAAACCTATATAGCATGTTATGAGACCTAACCATCAACTCACAAAACACGGTTGAAAACTAAAGGGATAAGTATTTCTTGGGGGCTTCCCAAAAGTTTCTAGGGAATCTATTTCCCTAAACACTTCAAACACACAATTAACTTTTTATGTACTAAGTTAATCATCTAAAACAATGCAAAACAGCAGAAGACTTGTGCTAAGGAGATTGAGTGTAGCATGACTAAATAATAACTAACCCTGTTCCTAGAAACTATGATGCCAATATGCTGCTCCATTTACCTGCAAAATCATATCTCAAAAGGTGAAGCAACAAAATGAAACTTTTTACAATGCAACACAATCTAGTCTTGTCAATAGGGTCTAGCTCAAGTGGTAGAGAATTGTTATCCTCCCTACCCAGGTTCAAATCCCACTCATAACATAGCCGTTCTTCGTGAACTGATTGTTGATTGGGGCTCTTCATGAGCTAATTGATGATTGGGGCTGGAAAGGTACTAGCAACCTCATTCTTGCCTATGGTCTGGAGGGTGGGCATGTGGCAGCATGGAAAAATTACAAAATCTAGTAGTGATAATGTTTGTACCATCCTTTTCTACATAATCAAATGAGTGGAATGACCACCAAAACTGTATAAAGGAAATTCATAAATACTTGAACTTCTAGCAGCTAGTTCAAATTACCATTGACTTGTATTAATAACAGTCTTCACTCAGACCAGGCAGATAAAACCACCTGGTCGACCAACTCGTTAACAAGTTAAGAAAATTGTTTTTTTCCAAAAAAGTTTCAAATCTTGAACAAAAAATTGTTAAGCCCAAAAATGAATCAACACATTGCAAAATGCATTAATTCAATCCTCAGACTAGTGAGATAACTAAAACGGAAACTACAATAAAATTTAACATTTTGACATAGAAAACTAGTCACATTATGTAGCTTGGTTCCAAATAATAGCATCTCTGGAAACTTGAATAAACTGAAAATAAGCAATGACAGCTAAGTTAGGAGTAACTGAAAATTTAGAGTTCTATAATAATCACCTGAACAGCAGCATTGATGTCAGAACTTCTAAGTTTTGCATCACAGATAGCTGTTACAGCTTCACTGACAAATTTGCTCAAGTTAACAGATTTCAATTCTTCTAGCAAACCTTCTCGCTGCTCTTCATTTATCTGTTTAAGTTTCTTTATGACTGCTGTGTTACGCTTGATGCTAGAATCTAGAGACCTCAGGAAACCTGAATCTGTTACATCGAAAAACAAATGTTTTATTAAACCACAGAAAGTCAAATAACCATGTTTGTGGCAGAAAAATTACCCTCTATCATAAAATATGTTTTGGCTAATGAAACAGGCATGCACACATCACTTCCTCAAGGACTGCTAGCATCACACATCAAAGTTTACAATCTCCCCAATATTGTAAAACAGTGTCCAAAAGCAATCAAAAAAAAATTGGCAAAACAACCAAGTCAAAAAACATGAATAAGCATAATCTATACTACAAGAATTAAGATAGAGCTTATCATAATATTGTTCAGAAACCAATATCCCACTTAACAAATTCTGAATAAACCAATGGACTATAAATGCTTTTAGAAACATGTACTGCTTCAGTGAACAAATTGGACAAACATCAAACCAATCAATCACAACTGTTTTCCTTCCTTGCCATTGATCTTCATAAATATGGTCCCATTTCTGCCATTCTATACATCTGTTCTCTCCACATACATATACTCGGGGTTTCTGTTCTCAGGGCCTCAGTTCAACTTAAGGCATTCTTTTCAACCCCAACTTAACAAGGGATAAGATTCCCTTGAAAAAGAGTGTTTTCAGTTTCACTTCCAAGACATCTCATCCAAGATGCAGTTCTTGGGCCCAAACATCAGACCTACTACTATCCCTTGTGGCTCCGAGGTTTGGGGAACTAGTTTGCTTCAGGCCAACTGGGCTAGGACCGGTGAGTCCAAAACCTTCTGATATGGTGCATCATCTATTGCAAACAAAAAATCCTAACATACAAGATGAGGTCGGGGCCAATCCATTACTCTTCAAGGTCACTAAGGAAAGAAGAGATTTCAAATTGGAACCCCTGTAATATATTGTATCAGTAAAGAAAGCAATTTTCCTTGAACATGTGAATGTTTTATTGAGCATTGTTGGGGCGGCAAGTGCAGGGGTGTCCTTCTGGACCCAATGGAAAAGTAGAAATGACATTCTCATAGGGTGTGGGTGTGGCAACTAATAGTCAAACTGTATGCCTTGTTTTGGGGTTCATAGATTATCAAAAGCCTTTGGATTCATAAGGTTTTAATTCTTGGAAACTCTCTTCCTGTCATTAAACAGGTGAGGAAGAAGACCATTGAAGAAGGGACTATTCAAGGCAGGACATGAGCAAATCATTTGGAACCTCCAATGCCTAAATGATGTAAAACTTCTGCATATTAGACGACATAACAACTCTGTAGTTGATCAGCTTGCAAATGAAGCAGTTAAGCTTGACAAGGGAATCCTCATTCAAAATGGAACACCCAGGAACAAAGGTGGCTTCCCTAGCGTTTTAAGTATGGATGTGCATATGAAGGTTTTATTTCATAATCTCATGGTGGAACAAGGCAATAAAGGCATGAGCTCCACTTGGCATTATCGTCCTCACCATCATACGAGACGTCTTGTCCCATTTGATTCAAGTGAGGGAGCCATTGCACTTCCTCATCTCTTCAACTTCTATCTCATTCACTTCAATCTATATGGCCCTTTGCTTCGTCTCTTTCAACACGGGTGGGATAACTTCGGTTAGAGCAGCTAGGGTTGTGGATGGAACCGGTGGTTATGTGCGCTCTCTAGCTGGCTTCTATGCAACAAGCAATGCTCCTTGGTGTATTTTGGCGATACAGAAAGATAAGGATTCTGGCCACAAACCTCCTCATCTGTCTTTCAAGTGTTTTCAGCAGGACTCTCTGTCCTTAATGGTTTATGAATGTGAGGGCTAGAGCCTTCAGCAATATCGTTCTCTGATGTACAGTTTTGGTTCTGCTTTGGACGTTTCCCTTGTTTTCTAGGTTGGTGATTCTCATTTGTTGAGGTCTGGGCCTAGAAAATTTGGCATGGCCAAACCCTTGAACTGGGATTCATTTAGGGGAGAAGACCTCACTGAAATTAGGGACATTAAAAGGATGCTGTGAAGGCTGAATTCGTGGATGGAAAGTATGAAGCAATCCATTAAATACCTCTCCTCCCACATTGCACACCAAGATGTCAGGCAGGATGAGTTGGAAAATAAGGTAAAGGAGCACGGAGATAAAATTGATAAACTAGCATGTGATTCTGAGATGCATTTCAATATAACCTTGGGGTTTGCACATAGAACATGGTCACAGATTGGTCACTCTGCTGGTTCACAGCTAATGGAAGTGGAAATGGTCCAACAGACAGCTACGGCAACCATGGAAGTGCCAAGGGTTCAGGATGAACAGCCTATGGAGGAGGACCACAGTGGCCATGTTTTCTCTTAGTTTTATATAGTTGTATGTATTTCACTTGGACTGTTTTGCTTGGTCTTAACGTCCAACAAATGACCAAAGTAGGTCAACGAGATTTATCATACATTAGTGACAATTCATAGAGGGAGTGTGAAGACCACTCCTAAAAAAGCAAAAAACAAATGTATTCTATAAGATCAAACCTCAACTATCTCAACACCAAAATCAAATACAATAATAAAGTACAAGGAAAAGAAACTCAAGACTCCAAGTGCCTACATGTAATAAATTTGATTTATATTAAATTAGATGTTATATAGATTAAAACTTGTCATTACTATATCATTTATTATGGGCGCACAAGATTATAAATGTTTCATAACTATTTTTCATGGCTCAGCGTAGTCTTCGTGCTCTGTTCTACTTTACTTTATTATACTTACTGCATTTTACCTTTTAAAGGAAACCTTTTGGTAGTCCTGCTTTGTAATGGCATCATTGTACTTAGCAGTCCCATTGACCTACTTTTGCGGTCATTGGTCAAGCATTAATAAAATTTCCTTATTTTATCTTCTCTATCTCTTCCCATAACTCTACATCAACCTAGCTTTATGTGGAAAGTATCATTAATGAGAAAATATAGAATCACCTTTACTAGATAACGCCTATAATGTAATATGATGTGGCATACACTCATTATTTTATATTTTCCTTAAGAGGCCCATTTTAGACATTTAATTTCCATCAAATAATGTGTCCTCCCATGGGATCTAGAGCTCAGCATCCACCCAAAGCTAATGGGATCCCACTTTGCACAAACCTAGGCAAATCCTAAGCCCATGCATCCAATATCAAGGTGTGTAAGGGGTGTGTGCCATAACGTAGTCTCTAAGCTCTACGAAATGCTCTACATAAAAGGCATCTTAGGCCTCGATCCCATGGAGGGGATGATCCAAGTAACCTAGATGTATCGACTATAATAAATATCCTCCCTAATAATCTCAATCGTC
Source organism: Pseudotsuga menziesii (assembly GCA_001517045.1). Classification (NCBI taxonomy): domain Eukaryota; kingdom Viridiplantae; phylum Streptophyta; class Pinopsida; order Pinales; family Pinaceae; genus Pseudotsuga; species Pseudotsuga menziesii. The sequence goes on along the minus strand of LPNX010317127.1, from coordinate 164,125 downwards.
TTTTGCTTATTATGCAAGAGGTAGCCAGAAGCATCCAAAGAGTACCTAAACAAGGGAAGGTGGTCCATCAATATGCTAACCAACTAAAAAAAAGAGGAAAACTTTGAGTACCAACACTATGCTCTCTCAAGGGGGGGATGGACTGGCAATGGCCTTTGAAGATCAACAAGAACGATATGGGTACTAGTCCTTGTCGGTCTCCAAATGTGAATCTCCAAAGACGATGCAAAAATTCTACTAGTCTGGAGGCATTCTTGACCTAAGAGGGGTAAGCTGCAAACTCTACCCAAATGATGGGCTAGGGAACTGTCCCCTTGCATCCAATAAGGAGATGGAGCAAGAGGGTCTAAAATCTCTTGGTGTAGGCCCCATCTGACCCAAGTATGCTAGGTCCCCATACCTATGAACCGTACAAAATTATGGGTTTGATGATGGAGTTCATGATGTCCAGGTAAAGTGAAAACCTAAACGTTTCTTTGAGCAAGAAGATCATAACCTTGATTGTCAACTTTTCCCAAGGTTGATCATCTACTCCCCAAGGTTGCAATATATCATAAGAGCATCTAGCTATCTCTCTAGACCCTTGAGGGTGGAGGCTAAAAGGATCACATCCTTGGTGAAAAGGAGTATGGAAATCAAGACATGGTGGAGGAGGCAATAGTCACCTAGCTAGACGCACCCATGCAAAAATGACTGCAACTTGTCTATGTAGATCCCAAAGAAAGTGGACAAGAGGAAGCACCTCAGCTTCACCCCAATGGCGTTCCTAATGAAATAACAATTTGTACGTTGTACGAAGGTAAGCAAGGACGTCTTCATAGAGTCGCATAATAGCTTCTACAAGAATCTCTAAAACACCAATGTCTCTAAACCTTTCAAACATGGTTTTCAACAAGACCAAGTCAAAGGCTTTCCAAATTCTACAAAGCAGCAGCAAAATTTCAAATAACAGTGTCTCGCCTCCTCCATGATGGCCAAGGGGGTGAGGATATGTTCCATCATTTAATACCCTAGTCTGAGACCGATATGTACCCCACCTTGAAGGTCTTTCCTCTCGAAGCGCTCAAATAACTACAAAGAAAGGGCAATGGCAAAGAGATTCTAGAATGTGTTTCCCACTTTTATCATCATAATGTTATTTGAACTATGCTAAAGCCCAATTCATGAATCAAGTGGATGACATGGTGGGATCAAGCTCGTGGGAACTCTAAGCATACATGCAATACCCCATTTTTTATTTCTAGAATGTATTGGACCAGATTATTTGTTGAAAAGTTAGCAAGGAAAGATGTACGAGGGTAGAGGGTGAGAAACACTCTACCAAGTGTCATGGATCCAATGGTGGAGACATGCGGAGGTTTTAGTTACTTTTTCCAGTCGCATGGGGGAAATGCATGCATGCATATTTTAATGCACTAGTGTGATTTTGCATGAAATTGAAATAAGGGTTTTGGAAACCTAATCTCACCATAAAGTTATAAAAGGTTTTTAGAGGGAAAAAGTGATGAGCTTTTTGTGCAGTGAGTTCATCTACATAGGAGGGTGCATCTGTGCATGCAGAGTTAGAAGGGGCACATGCTTGAGAAGAGGAGGCGCATTCTCTATGAGAGAAAGGTGCAAATCTGAGATAGATTAAGCACAATTCATCTGTGCAAAAGGGTGATCCACTTGGAGGCAGAGATTGCTTCTAAGACAATCATTCAGCTACCAAGGATTCAGATAAGATTTAGGAGGGCACATTCTTGAGAGAAGAAGAGCGCAGCTGCTAGAGAGAGACCGATGTAGATATGAGGATTGCGAAGCACACCTAATCTGAGTCCGAAAGGGGTCATCAGGAGGATGATAATGTTTCAGTGTTTGATCAGATTCATCAGTAGATAGATTAGAGAGTGATTCAACAGTGGGGACACATTCTTGAGCAGCGGGGCGCATTTCATTAAGGAGGGTGAATCCTAAGATATGGTTCATCCAGATCTGAGAGGGAGCACTCACTGAGAAAGTGGGGCAAAGGCAAAGGGGCATAAGGCTTAGATTAGAGAGCAGTGGTACAAAGAGGGGCACAGTCAGGAGGCAGAGGGGCACATTCCCAACTACTCCAGTTATTCTAGCAGTTGAGCAAACTTAAGATAAGTTTGTGTTGGATCTTTCAGATTGTATTGTAAATTGCTTATCATATAAAAGCCTCTATCTCTCTCACTGGTTTTCCCGCAAGGGTTTTTCCAGGGTCAATTGACCAAAAATAGTGTCAAATTTCACGTGTGATTGTTGTTGTTAAGGAGTAGTATTGATCTCATGTGCTGCAAGTTATAATTTATTGTATTGTGCATTTATATTCTCTGGGATTGAGGATAGTATTAGTATATTGCATGGGATTAGAGGGACTTGTGACCGTATTGAGATCAGTGTTTTTAGTGAGCCCTATCTGAAAAAATCTAAATTATTTATATATTGTAAATGCATGGTTATAATGATGCAAATTAAGTCATGTGAGCTTAGATAAACAACCTCATTTGTAAATATTGTAAAAATGCTAGTATGGGTTCCTAGAGTCAAGCCTAAGGCCAAGACCCAAGTAGCCAATCGTTAGGCATGTCTGATGAAATATACTTATATGGACTGTGTGGTAGGCTTGCCAAGGTGAACTCAAGTTATGAAAAAATTAATGTTGTAATATAATATATAATGGTTCAAGATGGTTGCAACGAGCAAGAGGGGGGCTATGATTCCACCAAAGGAGAAGAGGAAAGTGGCTTATGGAAAAGTAAATCTTGTATTGCCAAGTGTCAGCATTAGATCTCCTCTCTTTTCTACATGTGCCTTAAAAGAAGCCATCCACCTTCATTGACTCATGACATCAATCATTGAATGCATGTAAGAGATTGGTGGGGAAAGTTTTCTCACGTAGTTATGGAAGCATGAGCTAAGTAAAAGTATAAGTGTCCTATGTTTTCTCCTATCAAATGTAACATCAGCCATCATTTTCCTCAATTCTCTCATTTTCCATTCACTCAATTTATTCTATCATTCTCACGTTCATGATCTACATTGCTTATGCTATATCCTCCATTTCTAACCATGAAGCAATCTAGAAATTGACCAAATCAACATTATGAAGAGGAAAAATTGTAGACCTTGGATGAAAGATAGAAAGTTGTAGGTGAGCATTGAGGCTAGGGAAGTTAGGAAACTATCACCTATTGTGCATGTGTTGCTCCCTAGATGCTTGAGAAGCCAAGTATACTCATGTAGGCCATTCCCAAAAGGCACACAACAAATTGGACTCTTTCTACATACACTAAAGAGCATTGTAAGGTAAGGGTACTTTGAGGGACACTAAAGCAAACAAGGGGTAGGTCTTCCTTGTGTTGTGTGGGGCAGTGGAAGAGAGTGCCATGCCTAGTCTGATGACTAAATGAGAAGCCTTAAGTGTTCTATAATGAGAAAATTGGTTGATCATGACAGCAAAGGGATTGGGTTGAGTGATCCAGACACGTGTAGCTTGGTTCCTTCACCCTAGTGGCCTCATTGCTCAACTTGGCGGTGGTATATGCACTACATGCCTATAATTGGGTGGAAAATTGCTCATACATAGCTAGTTTCTCGGACCAACTTTTGTTAAAAGATAACTGCTCAATCATTGTTCATGAATATGAAAAATTAAAGTTATTTTCTATTATGGAAATCTATGCATCTTGCATGATGAGTGTGATTATGCTTGATTTTGATCATGGACATTTGGTTTCCATTAATCTATATTAATCCATGCTTGTTTATTTCATTGCATTTTTAATTATCACACATGTGCATGCATTTTATTTGATCTTGGTCCTTCCTAAAAGGCTTATTCAGTTGGCATTGTGGGGATACAACTTCTAAGGATAAAAATTTGAAATCCTTATATTGTTGCTACCCATCCTGTGGCTAGGAGTGTTGGGAAAGAACGCCACAATACAACATGTTTAGATAAATCAGCGATGTGATGCATTAAGGAGTGTATACCATGCTTGATGAGCTCAACCTGAAACCCCTCTCCATCTGCAACCTCACTAGTATCCATCTCCTAGATTGCCTCCCTAATATGTGCATAGCAAAATATGTGGCAAGCGGATTAGGGGAGGTAACCAAGATAGGGGAATGTCCAAGGATGTCGTGAAGGAAAGCAATGTCGATGAACATGGACTAAGTGTCAAGATAGGTAGGCAAGTATTGTAAGTTAGGGAGTTAAAGGAAACGATACGCCAAAAAGCTTTGGGAGAGTGGCAAAGAGACCCATCTGCGCTATGAAGAGGTTGTTTCTTGTGGTGGAGGAAGGAATGATAATATTTTCATACTGGTGTGTAGGAGGTGGGAATGTGGAAGGAGAGATAACATAGGTGTTTATGAAAAGTTGTGCACTCCTCATACTATCACTTGTTCATGGGACGAAAATTGGACTTAAAGGAGCAAGAGGGAAAGCTAGCGGTTTGAGGGTAAGAGCTAAGGGTTGCTTCCCAACTTGTTGAGGAAAGACAATCGTACTTGGAGGAGGCTATTCCAAGGGACAAGAAATTATAGAGGGGGAAAGAAGTTCATTAAGGCAGGCAATGTAGACATCCTGGTCCCCGTCCTCAAAGAATATGGTGGCTTGGGGGAACTTGGGGGGAGGGTCAGCACGAAGGGAAAAAAAGAGGGCTTTATAGGCTGTAAGTGTCTAGGTAATAGAGATCTAGTGGATATACTAAAGCATATCCTGGTTGGGTAGGATGTAGTCTAACACACTAGCTCCTCCAAAATGAAGGCAACACATGAAAACAATGGAGTTAGGGAAGTAGGTGATACCATTAAGAATCACCTAGTCATATGTTTCATCCAGGTGCAAGAGATGTGTTACCTCTGGGATCTACACAAAGATAAGCCCAATCACCAAGCACAAATCCTAGGGCAATTTAGAAGTTCCATCCATTATCACATTGATGCTCACTTCCCTCACTTTAGGCTGTTTCTTTTCCAACACAAGGGGGGTTTCCCTAATAGGATTGCCAATCTGTCCTAAAAGCTCAAATAACTAATAGCAGATTTGGCAAAACAAACTTTAATGTCTGAAACAAACAGGTGGCGGTGGAATTCAAGCAGATAGGTGCCTTTTCCATTGGGAAAAGGAGTCCACGGCAATTCTATGAAATGAAAACTTCATTATGAAGCATATTAAACCTACAAACATGCCCTAAACATCAGTATTTCCAGCTATAACAGATCTCCAAACTGCACTTCTAGCGATCATACTAAGTTCAAAAAGGTACTACAGGAATTCTATTAAGTAATTGCTTCAAGATATAACAGCAGGGCTGAATATATGAAGTAAAAAGACAATTTTCTATTGAATAACCATCCCTATATATTGCATAATTCAGATCTGATATTATCAAGCCTTGACAGGACAAACAAGTCACTCCTTTCAGCCCTCCCATGCTGGTTAACAAACACTATTATAGCAGAAATATTTTCCAGCAAGAAAATATTTTCAATAGAACTCTCTAGAAAATCCTAGAGCACCCTCTTCTTAGGTTATTTTTTACCATGTCCAAGGCTATTCTAGCAACTTCTAAGTAGGGTGCTTTCCTAGCTACATCAAATGAAAGGTTTCTAGAGAGCTTCCATGTGGGGCGCCCTCTCTTTATTTCTATCAAAATGTGTTCTAGATACATCTATAGGGAGCGTTCCTGTAGAAGCTTCTTTGATTAACCTTCTAATATAAAATCATAAAAAACACTCCAGAAGATCATGGGTCTATCAAGCAATAAGTCCTAGAAACATCTTCAAAATAAGGTACTCCTCAAGAGGTATCTTCTAGCAATTTCTTCTCTAAAATAGCAACAACAGCGCTAAAGAAGATGGAGAGCTCCTTTTTATCTTGGGTGTAATCTTGCTAGTGGATGTTAAAGAAATGTAACTGCGGAAGATATTGTATTTTGTATTATTATTGTTATCACCCCTTCCGGAAAAGTTGTTCCTCCGATTAGCGATGTCATTGATGTATTTGGTCATGTAAAGTCTTGAGGTAAGACCTCCATTGTAAGTCGGATTAGTAGTACCCATAAAAGTATTATTAAAATGTAATTTTGAGTCTCTCAAGGTAAGTCAGCCCTAATTGGGAGGATAGGTCGGCCCTGTTGGGTAATTAGGCCTCTCCACTGACCAGTATAAATAGGGGAGGCACCTCCCTCATTTGGATATACTCAGAACTCAACAGTTGCGCTAGAGAGAGGAGCAGTCCATCTGGGAAGAGAGGAGGCAGTCCAGTATTATTCTTGGGGTCTTATAAGTCTTATTCTTTGGGTCTTACAATGTACTTGGTTGAAGTCTATATCGAGGAAGTTTTGTGGGGGCTTCCCAGGATAAATCTATGTGTTCTTTTGTGTGGTTGTGCTTGTCTTTTTTTCAGTGATCCTTTTGTATATGGTTATGATGTTATGATGTTAAATGCTCTTAGATCTTGTATAACCATTGAAAACTTAACATGGTATCAAAGCCACCTTGAAATAAGTCTTTTTGCAGCCGAAACATTGCTACAACTGCAGCTACTGAAGATTAGGGTTTCATGCTTGAAAACCCTAGAAGACAAAATCTAGTCATCTTGGGACTTTCGCTATAACTCGAGACTAGAGAAGGCCCAGGAGCTGAAACTTTGACATGCCGAAGATGAAATCTTGTTGTACCTTGCATGGGAGTTTTAGCCACAGATTCGCTATAATTTAGGAGATATGATTCCTCCAAATTAGGGTTCCAACCTCCTCCAAAATCCAGTCTAAAACAGGAGACCTAGGGAGAACTGATATATCTCGAGCTAAGTATGTCCAAATCAAATTTCACAAGATGTTGCAGATAGGGCATAGACTTTCGTTTTTTTCGTCCGAGTTTCAGACCTCTAAGGTGAAACAGTGACACGTGGCAGTCTGTACAAGTTCACTTTGCTGAACAATCCTAAAACAAGTCACCTTGGGAAACTTAGCATAAGTGCCACTTGGAGAATCAAATTTTGCTCTAAACTATGGAGTTGGAAAGAAGACAGATCAGGCTATCTCAGGACGAAGTTTCATACCTTTAGGAGCAGAAACTTCGGAGATATAGCAGAAACAAGATCAAGAAATTTTGCAGAAGAAATTGAACAAACTAGGGCTTCCTCTTCTGGGCACTCACCTCCACCGATCAGTTGAAAAAGGAGGACTATCAAACTCGCCTTAGGAGGGCGGATATGTCTATGGAATAAGTTTATCATTCTGTGGATCTTCAATTTTTGACCTAACACTGCTGCCAAGGAAAACTAGGGCATCAGATATTTTGCAATTTTGTCCACAGTTTTGGGAAAATGAGTATGGTGCTCAACTCACCTTAAAGAAGCACATCTTTCTATCCAATCAGATCTGAAAGATACCTAAGTTGAAAAATTAGGGTTTCTCTATCAAACCCTAGGTCCACCAAAAGCAGTCTTCCAAAAAAGATTTCAAGCAAGCATCAAGTTGAAGCAATCTCATTGGTAAGTTCTATCCTCTCTATTTCCATTCGAGATTCTCATTTTTATCATGATGACAAACAATACCAAGCTTGAAGACAAGCTTGAAGGATCCAAGAACACCCGAACATGGAAGTATAGAGTGCTTATCATACCTAAAAAAGCATGACCTGGAGAACTATCTCAAAGAAGAAGTTGCAAATCCAGAGGGAGACGAAGACAAAGCACAAGAACTTAGTCAAAGCCAAGAGGATTATTTCTGTCTCCATTGGATCTCACATGTATCATCCTTGTAGACTCCCAAGGAGATGTTCGATAACATGGCCAGCTTGTACGAAGGAAAGAATATCAACAAGAAGATGACATTGAGGAACCAGTTGAAGAATGTGAAGATACAGAACTTAGAGACCATGCAGTCTCACTTCACAAGGGTTGCTCAAATCAAGGAACAACTTGAAGAAGTCGAAGAGAATGTGGACGAAGGAGGGATTGTTATGACCACCTTGAATGGCCTCCCAAGATCATGGAATTCATTTTCATTTAAGGAATATGTGCAAGAAGGAATTTGATCTCTTTCAGCAGGCTATGAGAAGAATGCACACAAGAAGAAGCTCAACTCATAACAAGAGAGAAGAAGATGGGAGCAACTGTAGATCAAGCTCTCACAGTTCACTCCAGAACAAATCATAGAAAGGAGGACCATCATCACAACAGAAGACAAAAGGAATTCAGAAGAGATCCTTCCAACATTCGATGCTACACTTGTGATGAAAAGGGACACTACTCCAAAGATTGTCCCAGAAATAGAGGCTCCTTCAACAAGAAGTCAAACAAGAAAAGACATCATGCTCACACCGTTGAAGGTGATGAACCAACTAATAAAAGATTCAGAGAAGAAAAGGAAGATTCCTCAAGTGATGAGGAATATGAATTCTACTCGTGAAGACAAAGATCATACTCTTATCCATTTCAGTATTTGGATAAGAAGGAATGCAGTTAGTGACACTCAGAACCAGTGCACGGGTTCCCAAAATCAGATAATGAAGTAGAAGGCTCCAGTTATTCTTACAAGGACATAAGGATCAAGAAGGAGTCTACCAAACAAACAAAGATAAGTATTTGAAGTGTCATTTCCTATATATCTAGTTGCTTAAATGACATTGTTTAGTTGTGTACATATCTATGTTCAAGAAAATGTATTATGCATGATAGAATGTTTGCATTAATGAACAGTATACTACTAATATGCATGTGATGGGTAAGTGGCCTATGGTGCTATACAACATTCCATTGCTACTTATCTAGAATGAAACCTCTTTACTGGCATATTGGGATTAGTGCACAATCTCAATAATGTTATGGTAGAGATGGAAGGCATCTAGAAAGCTTTCGTGTTTATACGGGATATGGATGAATGTTGTATTGGCTAAAATAGTTGCATGATTATATCTTTATGCATAAGAATTTAACATTATGAAATGTTTCTGACCATGCATTTGAATTTGAATTGTAGGAAAGATCATGTACAATCACCTTCAAGAAAAGAAAGATGAGACTTTTTCTGAAGAACAAGTGACGACAGTTAAATTAGAAGATTCACTCCAATAAACATACATGAAGATGAACCTGAAGCTCCCAAGGTCACAGACACCGTGGCGGAAGAAAGAGCTTCAGAAGAATATAAGAATCATGATATGACCTAAAGAGAGTGGTAGATCCACCTCGAGAGATGAAGACCATCTTGGGAACAAGAGATCATTCAAGATGAAGAAAAGTATGACGGGACTTCCAACGAAAGTAAGAGGCCTAGGATACACTCTAGTTATGTGGCACTGTTGAGTGACATCATGGATGGAAATCCTTTCAACTATGAAGAAGTAGCCAAGGAGAAATGGAAGAAGACTATGATCAAAGGGTACCAATTGATCATAGGGAATGATGTTTAGGATGCGGTTCCGAGACCTGAAGGGAAGTCCTTAGTGTCTTCCATGTGGATCTAAAAGATCAAGTATGCAACAGATGGCAGCATCGAAGGATACAAAGCAAGGTTCGTGGTTTCTCTCAAAAAGAGGGTGTAGACAATGGCATGACATACTCCATTGACTAGACACACTTCTCCAGTGAAGTAGAAGTGTATATCGAGAAGAGAGCCACATGTGCACAAAAGGATTGGTACGATCTCAGAAGGCACCCATGGATAAGCACATCCAGTTACATAAGGAGCTTGAAGATCACCTAGAGTGATGAAGATCTTAACCTTTACTACAAGGTTGAAAGATGGAAGTCTATAGAGGACAACAAACTCACAAATGGGTGAAAGAGAAACTTTTCAACAAAGTTCAAGATAGAGGGTCTTGGTATCTAGTGACCTGAGATGGATACATAGAAGATCAGTAGCAAAGGATGCTACATGTCACTCCAGTACAGAATGTTTCGATACATAGAATACAAAATGCAGAGGGAGGATGATGCTCCGCTTCCGAGGGAGTGACTACAGAGGATGTCGGAGTTCCACATGGTACGACAGGATGGACATCATCCTGATGGACTTAGGCTTTACCGATGGACTTAGGCTTTACCAAGAGTAAAGTGGATTCCAACCTTTAATTTAAGGTTGAAGGCGAAAGACTGGTATATGTCAATGACCTGACAGGAGAGGACGAACTCATTGTAGATGCAAAGAGGAGTGCTAGAAAGAGCACCTTAGGATGATGTTTTAGTTTGGGATCGAGTAATGATCTCATGGCTTAGCAGAAAGCAACCATTGTTTCCCTCAATGTAGCCGAGGCTGAGTACATTGTAGCATGTTCATCCTGTAGCGAAGCAATATGGCTTCGCAAAACTATTGGCAGGATTGTTTGATGCCGAGATAGATGCAACTGATATTTATTGTGACAACCAGAGTTGCATCAAGCTAACAGAGAACCCGTTGTTTCATGATAAGTCAAAGCATATAGAGATAAAGTATCACTACATCTGGGATATGGTGCAGAGAGGAGTCGTGAAGCTCCAGTATGTTCCTACAGAGGAACAAGTTGTTGATGTGCTGACTAAGCCTCTGTCTCATGTAAAGTATGAACACTTTCGAAACAAGCTTGGTGTAGTCCGAAAGAATCTCCCTAGAAAGAGGGAGTGATGATAAGAGAATGAAATGGTAATGGTATGCTAGTACATAGAAGGCCAGTCGAGTTTTCCCGTATGCTTATAGATATTGATGAAGTTGTGGATGTACAAGAAAAGAATGATGAGCCCCAATGGTCTGATCACTATATAGAGAGCCTGGTCGTATCTTCGTGGGTAGATCCCAATATGGTTGGTGACATCACCGAGGGTGGATCCCAGTATGGTTGGTCGTATCACTAAGGGTAGATCCCGACATGATTGGTGGCATCCTCAGAAGGAAGATCCCAGGAAGGTTGGTCGTATCTTCAAATAGGAAGATCCCAACGAGATGTGGTCCTACGGACAAGAACACTCTTGTTGAGAGTGGTCCTAGCAATGTTCCCCCAAGTTTTTGGGACGCAAGAGCACGGGAGCAGGGAAATGCACATTGGGGACGTGTGGAGACCACCCGCAAATTTTAGCGAAATTCGGGGGGGGGGACGTCTAAGTCTTAATAAAAATTAATATTATAAATTATTAAATCCCAGCAATAACAATTCAATGATTCCTCCCATGTAAATTACTGAAAGTAAATAATAAATAGTAAATACTAAGTTTATCATTGTGCAATGTAAATTAAAATATAACAAATTAATAATACGAACATGTTATACAATTCATCATGATAATTTTCAAATTTGTCATTTGAATCTTGATATTCATATTTCTAATTTTAGTCATTGTAATTGAAAATTGAATAAATGATATTGCATGCTAAAATAGTGAAATAGTAAATTCTTAAAGACTAAGCCTGAAATAGAGACTAAACAACAATTAAAATTAAAATTCTGTTTTTTTAAACTGAAATTGGGAAAATCGTGGGGGGCGTCTAGGAGCCCACCAGTTTCAGGTGGGAGCCCCCCTTCACCGGAGTGCGTTGCAGAACAGGGGGACGCGCTCCCTTGTGCGTTTTCAAGAGTTTCCTGATTTTGGAGACGCTGGGAAACGTTTCACCGAGAGCCCCCGAGTCCCCGGGGCGCAGGGAGCGTGGGGGGCGCACCCCCAACCCAAGTCCCCGTGTAACATTGGGTCCTAGCACTTACCAGCTAAGGATGGTCCTGCGGACGATAGTTGAGGATGGTTCTGCGGAGGAGAGCACTCTCTTGTTAAGAGTGGTCCTAGCACTTATCGGCTGAGGATGGTCCTGCGGACGATAGTACTCTCATGTGGAGAGTGGTCCTGCATTCATTTGCAGATGATAGTATCCTACTTGAGGATGGTCCTGCGGACAAGAACACTCTCTTGTTGAGAGTGGTCATAGCACTTACAGGCTAAGGATGGTCCTGCGGACAATAGTACTCTTGTACAGAGAGTGGTCCTGCATTCATTTGCAGACGAGACCTGCATTCAGTTGCAGACGACAGTATCCTACTTGAGGATGGTCCTACGAACAAGAACACTCTCTTGTTAAGAGTGGTCCTAGCACTTACAGGCTGAGGATGGTCCTGCGAACTCTCACATGGAGAGTGGTCCTGCATTCATTTGCAGACAAGACCTGCATTCAGTTGCAGACGACAGTATTCTACTTGAGGATGGTCCTCCGAACAAGAACACTCTCTTGTTAAGAGTGGTCCTAGCACTTACCGGCTAAGGATGGTCCTACGAACTCTCACATGGAGAGTGGTCCTGCATTCATTTGCGGACGAGATCTGCATTCAATTGCAAACGACAGTATCCTACTTGAGGATGGTTCTGCAGACACGAACACTCTCTTGTTGAGAGTGGTCCTAGCACTTACCGGCTAAGGATGGTCCTACGGACAATAGTACTCTCATATGGAGAGTGGTCTTGCATTCACTTGCAGACGAGTTCCTTCATTCATTTGCGGATGAGTTCCTGCATTCAATTGCAGATGATGATGTTCCAGCATTTGATTATGTTGTGGGTGATTCAACTCAGTATTTGTATACTGATGATAGTGCAGGTTATGCTCGAGATGGTGCAAGAGATGAGGATGCTCGATATGATGCCAGAGATGATGATGTTCGAGATGATGCCAAAGACGATGATGCAAGAGATGATGATGCTTGAGAAGATGCCAGAGATGATGATGCAACAGATGATGATGCTCAAGAAGATGCCAGAGATGATGCTTGAGATAATGCAAGAGATGTCCGTGATGATGATGTTCCACGGATGATGATGATGTTGATATAATTGTGAAAACTTCCTATGACATATAGATTCACCAGTCAATTGTACAGATGTATTGTTGTCGAATACCTTCCTTGTTAAGAGGGAGTGTTAAAGAAATGTAACTGTGGAAGATATTCTATTTTGTATTATTATTGTTAATACCCCTTCCAGAGATGTTGTTCCTCCAATTAGGGATGTCATTGATGTATTTGGTCATGTAAAGTCTTGAAGTAAAACCTTCGTTGTAAGTCGGGTCAGTAGTACCCATAAAAGTATTATTAAAATGTAATTCTGAGTCTCCCAAGGTAAGTCAGCCCTAATTGGGAGGATAGGTCGGCCCTGTTGGGTTCTTAGGCCTCTCCACTGATCAGTATCATAGTTACAGGACTCGCAAGTCAAACCGTAAAAATCGCAAGTTTGACTCGGCTTGATGGCAAAACGATCCGAGCAGGCTCGCAATGAGTTTGATTGTCGTCGGGTGCATGGTAATCATTTTTTAGGGTTCCAATCTCTATCCTCTCCTCTATTCCGACAACGGCAGACACATATGCACCTGCGGTTCTCTCTATCCGCGCGACTCCGGACCGACTGTGGTCGAGTGGATGTTAGTCGTTTTCGAGGGCTTTGAACTGGATCCTCCTCTCTATCCCGGCGACAGCAGATAAATCTGTGTCTCAACTCCTCTATCTGTTGGATCCTCCTCTCTATCCCGACGACAGCAAATCTGAGTCTTGTGATTGACGGTTGTGGGCGGATAGGTAAGGGTGACAGTCAGTGGATTTTGAAAATTCAGCATCGAGCATCGGGCATTTATATATATATATATATATATATTTGTTAAATTTCAATCATAGTGGGACAACACGTATTTATATAAGTGAATGAATGTTATGGTTTAGATTAGTTTTATGTTATAAACTTATAAATTAAATTAATTTATTTATTAAATATTAATTATTTTTACCATATTTAAAATACATATATTATAACTTTTTTATAATACATATATATGTTAATATATAATAAAATATAGCTTATATTTTAATAATATTGTTAATATATAATAAAATATAACTTATATTTGAATAATATTAATAATAACTAATTAATAGTCTAGGTGAAATCTCATTATAAATTTCTAATTGGAATAGAATTGAGATATTTTGGGTATCTATTGATATCTGTTGTACATTTATTGATATCTTGATTTATATAGACATGTATATTCTTAATATCTATGAAAAATGTTTTTTTTAATAAATAAAAATGTGTATATTGAATTTTTTTATTTGCCGATTTTTTCCCGGTCCGATTCAAACTCTTCACTCTTTTGCCTCGCCGATTTATTGCCGATTCCGAGTCCGGTAAGTATGATCAGTATAAATAGGGGAGGCGCCTCCCTCACTTGGATTGGACCAAGGGGTTAACATTGCCTCCAAATATGTAATTCTGCCTTGGGAACCATGATGTCTCCCAAAAAGCCTCAAACCAATGATTTGTGTGTACTTTTCAAAGTTCACATCTCCTTGGTATAGTGCTGCTGAAAATGCAAATTGGCTTTGCATTTTCAGGTGGTAACAAGATGTTTGCCATAACTTGAGAGGGGTCCCATGGCATCGTTCAATAACTGTGCAAACCAAGGCTGCTTCAACTCCTGGAGAAAAAATGCAACGTCTGCCCTGTCATGAAGAGGAATAATTTATCAGGTCCCGGACTCCCGATATAGGCATTAATTCCTCAGAAGAATGACCTCCCCATGTGCAGAGTAGTGTATAGTGTCTACGTAGAGGTCCTGGTATAGGTCCCAGACTAAATCTCTGCAAGGGGGAAAATAGAAGAGATAGGTGACATTATCATCGCCAAAAAGGAAATATTCTCCACATTACCAAAAGGCAAAATGTAAAATACACTGAACAAACTAGCTAAGGCTAAATCAAAGGAAGTACGTAATTAGATACACCATTTCTCTTTTGAATTTGTTAAAAGATAACGCTCTTCACTCGTTAAAAAGACAGTATTGTTTATCTCTAGTAACAAAAAGTTAATTGTTGTTGATGGATGCTTACCTGGCCTTTCTGGATTTAAATTAGCTCTGCGCATTGCAGACTTTGCTTCATTTAATTTTTTGAGCTCTTCAAGACGAGCTTGAGCCTCCTGTGATAAAAATTGAACACATAACAATAATTAAATTTACAATAAATACTTTTTAAATGATCAAATACATCAGACATCCCAGCACTTTACTGAAGGCTCAAAACACTAATGTTTATAAGGACTTGTACTATGAAGTTTGAACTAAGTTTAAACATTGTCCACGTTGATTTTTAAGGAAACCATTCAATTTGATTTGTCACAAGTTTCAAGCATGTATAGAATCACAGACAACAGGAGCAGTTCACCAAAGGAGTTATTGACATTAGCAAGCAACACACTCCAATAGTTAAAATGCAAGATCTGTGAACAAATACTTCTTTCACAATCAATAATATTGAAGTTATTGCATACACATTATGATGCACCTATACCATGTCAGCATGCTTGATTTAGTAGAATGGCAGTTATATTTTTACATTGTAACCTAAAGGTCCAATAAATAATCATAAGATGTAAACCATACTGAAATATGTAAGCTAAATTCCTCAAGGGCTTAATCACACATAATACATGACATAAACACCAACAGCAATGGCAGAAAAGGACTTCCACACCTTAGGCAAACAACCTTCAAAGGTTCTCTTTTTAACTTTACTGTGTTCTTCCTCTTGAGATGAACTATGGGTTTATCCTCATAACTCATACTCTCAAACTACATTTAAAGTATAATGTGGCATAAGAAGGTTTCAAACACAATACTTAAAGTAACCCTGAGACAATGAAAGACTGCAGCAAGGAAGTAAACCCGGACCTCATCATCTTGCTTAATGTTTTGATGTTGGCGTCCCATTCTGCTTTCGTCTTCTGCATTTTCTACTTGCACCAAACCCCCCTTCTCTGCGTTTGCCTCTTCAACTTTCTCCTTGGACCGAGCCATTGCAGTACAGAATTTACCTGGTTCCTGATAAATACAAACAAAACTAATCTAAATCAAATCAAAGAGACATGCTGAAAGAAACTAAAAACAGATTACATTTAATCTATTTACAAACTTGAAACAAACATTAACATTTTGATAAAACAATAAATGATGAATTGGTTTAGCATCCACTGTGACAATGGCCTATTGGACCTCCAGACACAAATCCTATCTGTTCAGAGTTAACTGGACATATAGTACCTGTTATGCCACACTTTGTGGGGCATCCCTTTTCTCAGACAATTTTTTGCTTTTCCTAAGCAAGATGCAAACCAGAGTACTGAGGCCTATCTTTGCTGCTCTTAGGCCTACCCCTTTGAAAGAGAAGCTGTTTAAGATGATCAGTGATATGCCAATATTGCTACTGCTATGCCATTGCCATGATGATGATGATAAATAATGTACTAGATGTTGATATGGATTTAGTGAATGTATTGACTGTCTGATGAGTATAGCTAGTAGTATCATAGTTTCAAGTTGACGATGGTAGTAGATGAGTACCTTGCAAGGACTTGTACCCCCTTCTTTGGGTCCATAATATAGGCCATCCATCCATCCGTTTCATTTCATAATTCTGGTCTGCATCCTTAGTTTAAGGATTGATTAAGATGACTCTTGCCTTCCCCTCATTTGTTATCAATTGCCGGTTTTGATTGTTGGAAAAAAGTGTCTTAGAATTGACTGTGTCATAGGAATTCCTCTAGCTAGGGGTCTGGTAGATTCGGGACCCATGTCCTTCTTGCTTTTCAAACAGGATGACTTATAGAGCACTACACCTTTATCAAAGCTTGAAATGCAAAGCGAAAATGAAAATAAAAGAAGTATGCCTATGAAGCTAAAAATGAAAAGGGGTGATATAAATGCAAATATAAATAAATATTTCACTGGCATAGA
Organism: Pseudotsuga menziesii; assembly: GCA_001517045.1. NCBI lineage: Eukaryota > Viridiplantae > Streptophyta > Pinopsida > Pinales > Pinaceae > Pseudotsuga > Pseudotsuga menziesii. The sequence continues at coordinate 147,371 of LPNX010317127.1, read as the reverse complement.
TAACTTTGGAGCAGTTCATTTTGCAATTATATCTTGGGTCAACCAATTCATCCTTTGACCAAATGTTTCACTTGTCTAACCTTAGTTTGTCCATCTTGTTCACCTCATTGAAGAAACTAGTCCTTGCAAGTACTTGAATGTTGTCATGGAACTAGTTAGTAGGTAAATCTTGCTTCTCATAAACTTGATTGAAGATACTTGTGGTGTAGGTATATAATCATGTACCCATAACTAGTTATATGATCATTGATGACTCAGTTTGATGGTTAATGGCATCTTCTATGTATGGGCCCACGTGGACACCCTTTGTTGTTGGTCCACCAGGGACAAAATTGTGCTCCTAGTACATCATGTTCAATGCCACATATGATTTATCAAATCTTCTTCAATATAGCAATGTTTTCAGAGCCAGTGTATCAGTCCCTAGGGGTTGGAAGGTGGTGAATCCATATCTTGAGATCCAGAAGGTATACTAAATATGTAAAAACATATTTGGATACCCATTTGACTTGCACTTAACCACCAGTCTAAATATGAATCTTCTTGGGCATGAGACTTGTACTTAACCACCAGTCTACTGGAAGAACAGATACTTCTCACTCTGGGATAAAGCAATTGCCACGACAACAATTGAAAACAGGAATTTTAGCCATGAACAATCAATAGCATGCGCAGGATAGATCCTTGACCATTGCCTCTCACTACTCCTTATAGCTTGTAATGGATAACGGTCAAATGTGGATCATAGAAACAATAAATTAAAAGGGAAATGAACCGTGTACTCTTAGAATTGCAGGTGAAGACACTCCAAATCTTGGATAGAACATAATTGACATGAAAATAATTGCTGAGACAAATAGTGCCTGTACAGGCCTAAAAATCAAGTCTACTTACTAATAACTTGGGGTAAACGTCGTTTTTTGAAATTGCACTTCTTTTAAGCTCAGAGAGAAGCATTACAACGGACCCTAAGAGGTCAGGCACCACAAGCAGCCTGGTTGCATGCGTGAAATGCCCTCGAAGGATGAACCACTGAACATAACCACCTTCGTTTAGCTAAAATTTGCAACAAGGGATACTCTTTTGTCAAAAATCCCCAGGAATTGCATCCGCCCACAACTGTGCCTCTGGGGAATTGAACCTTAGTGGGTGGCGTAAGATAGCATCCTTCACTGCTAAACCATGACCACATCGGCAACTTGGTGAACAAACTGACAATATATACAAGCAGACACTTAATATAGAGATGCACATGGCAGTGTTCAAATAAAAAACTATGGAAGTTCAGTAATTAAGAATCTATCATACTGTCCTTTCCGAAACATGTCACATAATAAGAGACCAAATTCAAAAGCATATCATGAACACGTCTTTTCTGAGCCCTGACCATTCAAGACAAAGAAAAAAACCAAAGCTGTAGATGGATCTTGGTGGGTTAGAAAAAGGGGCAGGGTCTTCGATACATCTGATTTTTCTTATAATAGTTTGCTTGTATATAAGAAAAACTAGTGTTCAATCTCATCTTGGTAAATCATATAGCAGAATGCTGCAAGGAATTGAAATTTGGTTCAGATAATAATGATAAAACACAAAACAAGAAGCCTGAAACTAAAAAAATTCTACACCTAATAAACACAGAGGGAGCTTGTTGGAAGCATAATCCCAAGATGGATCCCGGACTTTCCGACAGGAAATTGAATACCCACCTGATCAAGTCGCACTTACGTTCACCTCGGTTTCTTTGTTTTCTGTCCACCAAAGCTCCCCTCGGTTTCTTTCTTTTCCGTCCACCAATGCTCCCCTCGGCACAAATTCTAGCGTTGAGATTTCTGCAATGGTAACATAAAGCAAAGCAAAATGAAACATACAGGTGTGCAAACTTATGTAGCAAACAAAAACCTTTTGGGTACTACTCCCAATCTGTGTGCAGATGATACCTTTTGGGTCTCTACCTCTTCCGACTAGGTGTGAAAATCTATTTAGGATTGTTTTTAAGTAGTCTTAGTGAAAATGGGGTTAAGTGAAATGCAGTTTCCAAAATCAATTTGGTTTTCGGTGGTATAGTTCTCAAGTACCTTATAATAATATTAATTAATCTATTTTACTTTTTGTGGTATAATTTTTAAGTACATTATAATAATATGAATTAATCTAGCCCCAAGAGTTAGCTCAATCGGTCGAGTACTTGTAGTTAAGCCTCCCAGCATGTGAGGTCGCGGGATCCATTCTTATCGATTCTCTTGGGGTTAGGCACGCAGAGGCCACGGGTGTGAGGCCCCTTCGGGTGGGTTCGCCAGAAATTATTCCGTGGATGTAGCCCATCGGTCAAGCCGACGCGTGAACCACATTGAAAAAATATATATATATATGAATTAATCTATTTTAATATATACTACCATAAATTTATTTTAAATTTAGATTTATCAAGCAAGCACTTGAGAGGGATCCAATTTTTGGGGATGTACATTTTCTTACCATTTGGATTCTTCCATTTAATTGATAGTTCTGAGTTTAAAATAGATCTATGCTAGTTTAATTTTTTTTTTTAATTTATGTCCATATATAATTTATATTTTTTCTTTTTTTTTTATTTTTTTATTTTTTATTTATGTCTAATAGCATAAGGTGATACGATCTCCTCAATAGTGGGTTGGAGAGCACCTCGCTTCTCTCGGTGCAATTAACTAATAATGATCATACACCATAAATGTTAAATAGGTTTTTTCTTTTGCATAGAAAAAAACAATGTATTTCTTTATATTCATTAAAATGAATCAAATATAACAATTTCCGAACATATAAAGTTTTCTTAATTGATCAAAAAACCCAGTTTCCTCCTCGGATGCAGGTGCCAGTGAGCCCGACCGGCGGCATGGGGTGCCTCGGTCTATGAGCCAAACACGTGGCACCACGCATGCTAGTGGGATCGCCACCCTTGCAATGAACTCAAGCTCCCTTGTGCGGACGGAGAGGGATGTAACTTCTCGGCTCTCGTCCTAAGCAAGCTCTATCTGGAAAGCCTCCTTCGCATTCATGTCAGTCCAGGTGTGTTTAATGGCTACAGGTACACAGTTAATGCAAGGTCAGGGTGGCGCCATGAAGAGGAAAGCCATGTAAAAACACGACATTGTTCCCAGTGGCATGTTTGATGTTTTGTTTCGATTCGTGGGATGTTCTACACAACATGTGGTTTTGTTTCGGCCTGAGGGATGCTCTATGCAGCCTAAGGTTCTGTTATGGTTTGTAATTCTTGTGTACATCGGAATCCTCCACTGGCCCGTCACCTCTGCGAGGAACCTCATTCTTGCAGGTGTTCACAGTGTTGGAAGGGTTCAACACATTCGTTCGCTGCTACGTATTACGTCGCGCAACCGGCCCTTCTTACAGCACCCAGGTAATTGGCTCATCACCATGTCCAGGCAACGTGGTACGCCCCAACGTGCTAGCAGCGGGAGAGGGAAGGCCCAAAGGGGCTCAGTGTTCAAATGGAGGAGGGGTACGAGGCAAAAAACTCAATGTCGGCCTGTATCCTCATTGATGATTAGGAAGGCAGGGTAGTGAACCAGAGTTTAGCTACAGGGCATGGCGGCAGTAGGATTAACCACTACTGGATGGTAAAAAATATGCTAGGCAATCTAATGGAGGATATGCTTAGTAATTAGAGCACGACTCGTGATACAGTCCTTGCCGTGAAGGAAAAAATGACGAAAATGGATGGGCAGCTCAGCGGTCTGGATGCCACCTTTGCATGGAAATGCATGTTTGGCAATGTTGGGCAGGTTGGACATGTGGATGGAGGAAGCAGAAGTGTGACAGGCAGCAGGTCAAGGGATGTCAGCTCGGTACCAGCGCCACACTTGGCTCAGGCTCCCCCTTTCCCCATCCCGACCACCATTGAACCATTGTTCAAGAGGGTGAGGGAAGACGAAGGGCCTAGCAACGAGCCCCCTCAGTCCCCGTCAACAACCAATGCTAATGCCCACTAGCAACTCGGAGGAAGGAGGATGGAGATGCCCAATCCTCGAAGAAAACCCCCCTCTTGATCCATGCTCAGGCCAGCAACAGAGCCATGTCCCTCTCAGGAGTCGGATTGTTATATCATGTTTTTTTGCTTTATGTGTTTAGTTTGGTTGTATCTCTGTCTATTTGGAAGGAAAAACTCTGTAATTATCATCCCTACTAGCTACTTTGGGTTCCTTAATATTTTGAACATCCTCTGTAATAGCTTTCTCAGACGACGCTCAATTTTTTATAGGCTCGGGTGGTGGTTCCACCACCTGAAACCTCCTCTAGCCAGGGTCTTTTTTGTAATTTTTGTTCTCTTAGATTAATAGAATTTGCAGCGTTACAAAAAAACAAACATTTTCTTCAAAATAGTTCAAAAGTGAGTGGCCTCCCCCATTAAATTAGCTTTGCAAATTAATTACAAAACAAGTCTAAACTAGCAGTCCAACTATCAATGCACGTAGGATCCAAGAGATAGAAAAACTTGTATATAGACTAGTATGTAGCTAAGGAGTTAGCGGACAACCTAGTGTTGTTCTCAAATTCCTCATAAAATGGGATGTCTTCTCAAATTAATATTTAATACTAATTTAATTAATTAGATGTATAGAGTAGAAAAATTCAATGATTTCATACATTTGAAGCATGTTGTTATTGAGATGGTTCATTTTGTGATGCAATTATGTCAATTTCTTTGACTATATCCTTGCATACTTTTTTGGACACCCCTAGTGGCATATTTCGGATATCACCTCATTCATTGTTTTGGATTTTCATAATCTTTCTGAAAATGTAAAATGTCATTAAATTATTTTTATGTCGATATGAAAAATAAAAATATCAAAATTAATATTAATCAAGGAATGTTTTATAGTAGTAAATACATATTCTATAAAAACATGTTTAGGAATATTACTTTTTAAATAATTCTTTTTTGATGTTGCATATTTTTTATATTGCAAGTCTAAGAAGTGTCATTGACCATTGCTCTAGAAATGCCCCTTGTCATTTATAGTTTAGATATGACATGATTCTTAGAATCATTGGATTGATTTATGTATTGTAAGAGGAAAGTACATTTATACGTTCTTTCTTCTATATCCTTCATAATTTTATTAAACTTTTTCCTCATTTCATTAACTTCCAGCACCACTCCATGTCAGCTAAGGACCAATTCATCATCATTTACATCTTCCATAATATTTTTTTTCTTATGATGACATTCCCTTATGTTGTTTTCCATCCTTGCATAACATTCAACATATGTAAATAATTGTTTGAATGATATTAACGAATATTATTAAGTACAATATTGCTAAAAATTCAAGAAAAAATCATATTGATTTCTTTTTTGTTCACCTGATAAATCCCTCTGCAACTTTTCCTTTGAGGTTTTACGCTCTTATGCACTTAGACTACAAATAATCTTATTGAGCTTCCTCATTTTTCGACTCTACATATCACACATTAACCAGTACATATTAGTTAAATTTACAAATAATTCAAACATATTAATTTAATACCAAAATCGTAACGAACTTGCATTTTTCACAATTTTGGATGCAGTCTCGTCATGTCAACTAAAATTATTGTTCATTGAACTCTTATCATGCGTTTTCTATAAATAAAAAACATGGATCATTAAATAGAGAAGTTGTTAAGTATATTATACATATAAATTACATAACTGCAAAATTAAAAAGTAGTCTATCGTTTCGGTGCATTTCAATAACCAAAATGCATCGGAGCTTTTCATACTTGAATGCACCGATGCATCATAATTGAACGCAACGGTGCATCATACTTGAATGCGCCATTAACCATAACTCGATAGAAAATGTCATATATATATTTGTTTATGTGATTTATTTATTATAAAGCATGGATAATCAAAATTGTGCACTTTTACTATAAACGCACTCGTGGATTAGAACAACTTGACTGCACGCCAATTCATAATTGTGAAACAATGAAGGGATTTAAACCCTAATGTAAAATTTTGCAGCCACATAAAACGAAAGGAAGCAACAAAAAAACAAGGGTTTCAACGTTAAAAGTAATTATGATTTTTTTTAATTTATTTAAAATCTAAATAGAAAAATAAATAAATCATGCATTGTGATTAATAGCAATAATTTACATACTTGAAATTTCTACTATGCATGGTTTTGTTTGATTCACCATACCTTACAAATTTCGATCTTCACAACAATTTGGTTGCTCCAAACTCCTCCATGTTAACTCTCTCTCCCAAAACTCTCCCCTCGAAATTTCGGCAAAATAATGAAATAGTGATTAGTTTTATTTGTATTGTTTATATTAAACACTTTATAGAATTAGTTTTTGAAATTAAATTCCCGCTCCTTTTAGTTTATGGAAAAATAATTTGTGTGAATTTTTATTTGTGATTTTCTGGATATCGGTGCGCTATTTATGCATGCACACTAGTTCATCATAACAGGAAACACACCATAAAATATATTTTTAAAATTCTTTTGGAATAGTGATGCACGAGAAAGATATGCATGCACTAGTGCACTACTCTTTTCAAGATGCACTATATTGACATACAATAGAAAAATTAAAAATATATATATCAAACTGCAATGTGTATTAAAAATACAATTGCATCGGTGCGCTTAAGCATACTACGCATTGAGGTCAACAATATTGAAAATTGCATAGATAACTATATGTTATCAAATTTTGTAGAATTTTTTCGGATGTTCCAATACATTGCTTACGTGGTTCAGTCGCACTGGTGCATCTAGTTACTGAGGACGCACCGATAAGGTTGTATTAATATGGAACATTTGACTATTAAAAATCCCAATGAATTTATGTTTCAACTTTAAATGATATATTCGTCTCAAATGTTCTTTCAGGGTTTAACCATAGTAATTACAATACTTCATAGTATACATATGCTGCTTAAACACACCTTATTCTTACATAATGGTTTCAAAACTATCTTGGAAGTTAAATTATAATATGGTTCTCAAATTTTATTTTAGGATTGTAGATATTATTGTTTGCTTATTTGGATCAAATGCAGGGAGAAAATGTTACAATAACAAATCGTCAATTCTTCAAATTCCAACTCATTGCATATTGTTCAAAGTTCAGAGAGTTCTCCCTTTCTATCTCTAGTAAGTTCAATTTTTATTTATATTTTGATTATCTTATTGAATTTATATTACTTGTTGATGCAAGGAATGTCAACAAGACCAAAGCGCATCACTTTGTTCAGATTTAGGGTTCCTCTAAATTGGCGGTCTCGCCTCAAACTTAGAAATTCTACTAAACTTCTCCCAAACCATCGCGAAGGGCGGAATTCAAACAACGATGAGCTAGATTTGAATTGGTTTAAACCGTTGGATCAATGCCGGATCAATCAACGGTGGACTTCACGCGGAATAGGGAGGAATTAAGTCAAGATTTCGGGTCAGAGTCTGGTGTTAAACCGCGGGTAACTCTTCATAGCGAATTTATTCATAATCATTGATTTAAGTTAATCTCAATCTAGATCGTTTATTCTTGCATGTTTTCAAAACATCGCCAACTTTTCCTTCGATCTCACATGGATTTAAGTTACAATAAATTTGACAAGGAATTGATAAACCAGTAAATGGTCTGGGAATACTTGTCACCCGATGACCATTATCACACTCACAAATAATTTGAACAAATCACAAAGCATAAAGTTTATGAATACAAGCTCTAGGGACAATGATTCATACGATTTGCATAACATAAATAAAATCCAATTTTCGTTAGTAAAATCAACTTCACACAATACAAATCATCATAGTTTTGTTCATTCCAGTCTTGATCAAATCTCATTTTAATCACTCCAACCAGCTATTGCGAAGGATGTGGAAACCTCCATGGCACAATCTAAGGAAGAGGGAATCTTAAAGTCCTAACACTTTGATCTCATATATGCCCAATCAGGGTTTCTATACACGATCCTACTTGATGCCCCTTGACATTAATCATTAGATGCTCCCTAGGGAGGGGCATAGTACTCAGCGGATGGGATTATTGGGTCCATTTCCTCCCAAGGTAAAGTTCCCCCGCAAATCACTCTTGCACCACCCCCCATGGTAGTGTAATATCCACCCATCCCTGCTGTGTCAACTCCCCCTACTGTTAAGCCAAATATCCCATTTGGATAGCCATAATATGGACCCTACAACCCTACTTATCCCTCCACCACAAAAGGCACAACCGACTCCTACATCCACATCGTATAGAGATAAGCTAGTTTATATCCCATTGTCTAGGTATAACCATACTATCCATTTGTGTGTCCCCCTAGCTTGGCTCCCATGCCTCGCATGGGGATAAATTTAGTTCAACCCTCTCTCCAACAATAAACAAAAAACATCGCTAATCCCCGTAATCCTTATAATCAAGAGAAGAAGAAGGGAAAGAACAAACATCCCCATCAAGAGGGGAAGGGGGAGAATCAAATTCCCCAACAAAACCTTAACTAGGGTAACTAACAAGCACAGGGGAGTGACCCCTCCAAGCAAGATAAGAATGCCAACCTAAGGACTAACTATTATTGCTCTATTTGTAGTGAGTACGAGAATTTATAGTCACCATTGTCTGCTTATCCCTAATTGTCAATAGTTGGTAGAAGTAAAGGAAAAGATTCCACCAAATACGTTCACGTGCCTCCGACACAGCAACCCCAACAAGTCGTTTGAAACAACCCTTTTCCAACGAAGGAGTGGTTACCCAACAGTTGGATCCACACCCTGCTGGTGATGGATCCTTCCAAAACATTTTCGAACTCAACATCTGTAAACCTCAAGAATCATTCCAAAGGATACCTCAATCCTGATCCTTCCTTAGTCATAGAGGATGCCCCAGTACCCTCAAGAGGCCCTACATATTCCACACCTAAGCAAATAACAAATTATGAGAATACCAAAGGCACCACTATGGCGTATAGCTAACAACCCTCGTATGAAAGCTTCCCATAACTATAGTATTGTGGATGACCTGGCACAGTACCCCGCTTCCATGTCGACTCTGGAAGTGCTTCAATATTGTCTAAATCAATGAAAAGCACTTCTAAATGCAATTGGCACAATCAACCCTTTCAACGCATGCCTCATGACCTTTGATCCCGACAAAGGTGAACCAAGGCGTCCCTCGTCAATCGCATTCCAAGTCCCAGACATGGTGAAAACATTATCATTCATCAGTGTATCATCGATGAAGGAGCATCCACATGCATCGTGTCCTTTAATGTTTGGAAACGGTTGGGCTCGCCTGAGTAAGTCCCACCCTCTATCACTTTTTGCACCTATGATGGTCGAACATGGCAACCACGAGGGTTGTACCAAAATGTCCCCATTGCGCTAGGGAGGAAATGGTGATGATCAAAATTGATGTTGTTGATGCTCAATTAGACTACAATATCTACTTGGGTCATAATTACATGAAGGTGGTATCCTCCTTAGTTTTCTGCGTCATGATGTTTCCCTTTAATGGGAAGATTGTCACCCTTTACCAACTCAACTATTACGACCCCCATCCAACTACCAACGCTTGAAATGTACTACCCACAATAGGTGAAGTTAACCCACCCCCTTACATTGACATTGACCTAGGTGTGTACAAATATTCTAACATCCCAGGGGCATATTCAATCCCTCCACCTGAAATCCCCACATCAACGAACAGTCTCATGTGCACCATTTTCACCTTTGAAGATGATCTCCTCACCCAATGGCATCATCGTCAACACCCCCAACGAGCCACGGAGTGGAAAAAATATTGAACACTTCAGTACGACCTATGTTCCACATACCATTCCTATACACCCCACAAGAGTACAATGAGCATTGGTTATGGCACAGTTAACCCTCCTCGAGCTCACCATAGGGATCCCAGCATGGTACCTCACACCACCATTCCCCGAGATGGTCTCGAAACCCATTGCACTATGAAATGGTACCGATTAGACAAGTTACTCCCATAGTATCACTCATCCAACCAGAGCCACTTATGACCAATCCACCATTGACTGTCACAAAAACTTAAATAGGGGGCATCATTCAACCCAAGCTAAAAGCCCCTACCAACAAGGGCATTAACCAACCCAAGTTGAAATCTCCCGCAACAAATAATCAAGCTCCTAAGGCTTCATCGGGAATTGTTAAGCCTAACCTTAGAAGCACCACACAAATGTTGAACTCCCCCATCATGCACGATACACCCACAACACGAGTTACCCCCCCTCCCCCCCATGTGATCTATGTGGTCAACAAGGCCACATGAAAAACCTATGCCCTACCTTACCAAAGCTCAAGAATGTGCTTAACACCCCTGTTATCATCACTCATGCCTCCCCATAAGTGGCAGGGAGCACTGCAACCTCCTCAATGCCTAACAAGACCCTTAATTACAAATTGTTATGCACCAACAAAGCATGTTCATTTTGCTCTCAATTCAGGCATTATACACACCATTGCCTTGATCTCCGTTGATTTTGGAACTCATTAGCCATGGTTCGGCTTACCTACCCTTTGGTTGAAGATCCTTCACCTCAACAACAACAACTGCTTCTATCAATATTGTCAACACGTCAGTACCAACAACAGTTGTGTCTACCTCATAAATGGTTACCCTAGTGACCGCTTATACCGCCACATCTAATTCAAAACTAATACATATTGAGCTAAAAGTGCACCATGACACATGTACATAATATGGGACTCATTCCCATATGATTCCCGGCTGATCTACAACAAACAAACCAACTCAAACATCGCCAACAACATCGATGCATGAGCCTCCACGTGTTAGGATATCGCACTCGTGTTGATCATGTGGCTCAACTTCCCATTATTTATTTTAGTGTCCCATTTTTCACATTGAATGAGAAGTTCGCCTCGAGCATATGTTCCTACAAGATCAATTTCTCCACCTTAGGGTATCTCCATAAGAAACACCCATAGATAAAAATATTCCCACCTTAGTAGAAACCATTGAGAATGTATCCCCCTTGGTTGGTATACTCACTAGTGATGATTCATCGTCCTCCAGCGAAGACCTAGATCCACCACATCCATCGCATGTTTCCTAGACATCAAGAGATATCCATTATAGGTTGGATACACACTCCTCAGGTGTGTTATGCTTTTAATGATGATTTATGCATTGTCCATACCTTTGTCATGTCGTTTACTATACTTGGGTATGTGCATCATGTGTGTAAGACTACTCCCAAAACATGAAGATTCTCGACCCTATCAACAATGATGCAAGAGTTTTACTGTAGGTATTATCACGAAACTGGCCTATCGACACCTTTTGTCCTCTCTGATAACCGCATCCCTAACCATAATTTTTCAATTATAAGAACAAGACTCCAACCCATATACTCCCCAAAATTCTAGCCTTGATGTGCCATCAACGTCACTTTTGTGAATCACACTTTTCCCTGTGGGCATTCACACCATTTGCAACCCTCATAATTTTTGGACACCCATGATATTGATATCCCCATAATCCCGAGGAATTTTCCCCCTTATTAATTGCCCCACCTGAAGTCAATTATTTCCTAGTTGTGCATTTACTCCCCCGCCTCTCAAAGTTCATGCCACCAAATTCCTCAACACATGTTACAAGCAAGATTTTTCATAGCCTTTTCATACCTCAATGATCATTCACCACTTTGCAAATCTTCTTCATATCCTCACCACCACGAAGACATCAATGGGGCCCCTTCCCTCCAAAGCAACCAATTCTATTCAGTTGTTCCCATAGGAACACTCTGCATGGAATTAATTCATGGCACACACATCTTCACATTTTCCACATACACCACTCACTTCATTTTGGAAGAGGTTCTCCGACCCACTCAAAACTATGGGAACACTACCCATCATTTAAATTGACTCCCTGAATCACCAAAAAATGCGAGAGTCCCACCCATCATCAAATTTATCCCCTGACATGCCCAAAACCGCGGGGACCCACCAATTATTCTTTATGTAGAAACAAATCCTTGATACCCTCAAAACTACGAGAACCCCAATTCTTTTGCCAACAACCCCCTAGTTTTCTTTGATCGATGTAGTTGAGTCTCCTTACCAAGCATGGTCAGTTTTGTTAGTCATTATGCCCTCAGTATTGTGTCTCTAACAAACACCCTTCATCTACATTTTGTCTCCCTCGGTTACACTCTATCCCTACACTATGAATTATGTTGTTGTCAGTACCTCCCTAAGTTTACATCGATCAAAGGAAGTTATGATCCCCATGCTTATCAGCCAGTCTTCTGTCAGGTCAATCAGTCCCATAGTTTGTTACAACATTATATTGGTTCATATAAAAAGACGCTCGTCTTATCCAATACTTCAAATCCCATTGACCTCAACACCTCATATTTTAAGAGTTGCAATGGTTACAGTGGTACCTTGGGATACCTTTCAAATAATATAAGGGACCACCTAGACCTACATAGGGAGAGTCCCAAGTACTCCCTAATGTAGTGGTCTTCCCTATGCTTGATGTTAACACATTCATCACATTAGGGGGAGTCATATTTCAAAGGCAGCAATGTTCACATTTTTAAATCATGGTAGCAGTCCCCACTCAAAGAATTCACCAGTATTCTGGAAAACCAACCCCATGGGCTTATTTGGATTCTCGACAGTTTTACTTCTTTGGCACCAGTGACATCTGTTCTAGGTTCGTGTACTCTCACATGGTTTGAAGCCACCTTCATCCATGTCCCAATAGTTTATGATAGACCCCTTGGTATCTTCATTTTGTATCCCTTCTGGAAACCTTCATGAGCATGGGAATGCCTGCCTCGATTGTATAAAATAACACTCTTGGTTACTACTCCATCAACAACTTCCCTCCACCAGAATTCCCTACTTATCCACCTATGTTTCACCTGCTTTCAAGAATCAATGATACATTATCGACTCTATATTACCCTCTAAACCTCATACATCAGGGGGCGCCTATTATCATGGAAATATTGCACACATGTGACATTTTCGCAATTTGCATGGTAAAGCGTTATCAACATATAGCATGCATCCAACCAAAGACTTCATCACCAGATCCATGAAGTAACATGAGTCCAAAGTCCGAAGGTACACCCACGTGGCTTGACAACTGTTAATACGCATTATACCGTGTATCCCTAATACAATAGTCACGCTACAACGGGAAGACTCCTTTGATACCCACGTGACTGATAGAAACAACAGGATATCACCCACCAATGACACATTAAAGGCTCATTGAAAGTTATATTACCTCCTAGAATTCGAATTTGGCTCTTCACACACTTGGTTTCCTTAAATGACCACATTTGTGTACTTGAGATCTAGATCATGAGATCAAGGGGTTCATAATGGATCTAGTTATTTCTTGGCCACTTCTTGGCATATAAAAGAAAGCCATGGGCATGCTTATTGAAAGAAGAAAAGGAGAGCAAGGTCATGCTATTGGAATTGTCCTTTAGTTTCCTTATAGCTCACCTCTTTCCCCTTTGTTAAGCATTCACCAAACTCCATTACCTCCTTCCTCCAAGGGGAAAGTGTTCTTCTCACTAGTTCTTTAGCCTTTTGACATCTAATGTGGACAAGAAAGGCCCCGCTTAGTGAGATACTTTTCCTACATTTGGAGCTCACATGCAACACCTCGGTTTTGACCTCGTTTGCATTAAATGTATATGATGTATATATTGTAATTAATCGTGGTGTGGAGCTAAAGGCAAAAGCCCCACCATGGATTTAGCATTTTATGTTTCGACGATTAAAATTGTTTTCGGTGGTATTTTGTGCTAGCCGGCACATTATAATTTTGAATCATCATGTGAATATGCAATTAATTAAAAATCCACAACCAGCTATGTAAATGCAACAAATAATGAGATGGGGGCATGATTTCCTAAGGATAAGGGTGGGGAGGGGGGAATATTTAACCTTTGGAGCCAATGGGGAAAAGCCAAATGTCCATGAGAGAACCCATCAAACTATCAACTACCTTTCTTGTCTTTTCCCCAATCATTTATTTATGCCAAAATGTGGTTGAGTTAGTTATTGCATGGAATGGGAAGAATATGGGAAAAAATTTGAATTGGGCAGAGAACCCATTTTTGAAAAACGTGTTCTGACTTCCTTGGTAAGGAAAATGCCACAAAACGTATGCCATTCTGCCATGCATCCACGTTTTTCCATTTTCCTCACCATTCTCCTTCACGTTGGGGCTTTTGGGAGCAACTGGTGTTTTTCTTGTGTGTTTTCATTCCACGTTTTTGGTTGTTGGCTTCATTTTTCCCATGGATGGGAGGTTGTTTTTGTAATGCCAGGGATTGGGTTGTCTTCCTCACGTTTTTGGAGCTTCTAGTGCATTTTCCATTCACGTTTTTGTAGTTTCATGTGTTTTTACCATGGTTGTGAAGTGTTTTTGTTAACTTCTAGTGGCTGTGATCTCTATTGGGCATTTTGGTGTCGTTTCCACTAGCCCACAGTGGGGAATTTCGTTGTTTAGTGTTGCCCAACAAGTGGGAGAACATAGCCACTAATTTTGGGTGTTATTCAGTTCGTTTTGGCCACATTAGGGCCATAAACGACTATGGAATTCAAATTGCTGCTAAGGGGGTTGTTTTACCCATTGTCGTTTACGTTTTGGTTGAACAACATTTTCATCTATCCCAGATCTTGCAATTGATGTGTATGCCTCTACTATTTTGATTTGAACTGTTTTTGGAGTGGAAATGAGGTCTGAGCTAGCTTGATAAACCTAGTGGAAGAAGGAACCTCACAGACAAAGCTAGAGGGTTGGATTGCCTTTTCAAATTCTCTCTAGTCAGCACTTTTATGTGCAGAAGGATCCGGGTAAAAAAAATCGCCTTAGGGAGACAAGGAGAGGACCAAACAACCTTCCAGATTGCTGGAGAAGAGCAAGGATTTCCCAAAAATAGAGTTTTTGGGCTTCAATTCCCAACTTACTTCCCATGTAAATATTTTTAAATGCAACATTTGCAAAAAAAAGGGCATTACCGAGATGAGAGTTTTGTTCTAGACCAAGAAAGCTTAGGCACCTCCTCATGAGATGCGTATTCTCACATTCTTATAAAGCATAGTTTGGTATAACTTATTCTTGCCTATTGAGATTAATTAGGACTTATGCAATATGATTGTAGAATAATGTCCTCTTTTCTCTGAGAAAATATAATACATGATAAAACAAATGTTTAGCTTTCCTCATCCTTGGTTGTATACGATTTTTCTAAAGTATATAGCTTCCTCATGTATGTATTTTATTGATTTCAAAATTTTAAATAAAGAGAGGACGACAAAACAAGAAAGTGTTTATCAGCCTCAAAAGGTTATGTGATAAGTAAGAATAGATTTTATAGTAATCCAAACATTTAACTATTTTATTTTTCATTTCATAGTAATCCAACATTTAACTATAGAATAGGATATAATATGAAATGATAAGTAAGAATAGATTTTATAGTAATCCAAACATTTAACTATTTTATTTTTCATTTCACATTCACTCGACACAACACCCTTTGATTCAAAACACAAATGGATAAAATGTGCATCCCATTCAAATGTAAGCATTAAGTTTTTCTATTAACATAATTTGATTAAAAACTTCATGACTATGTACACTTTCACATGTTTATGTAATGTGTAGATGGCATATAGAAACGACAGCAAACAAAAGGATGTGATATTAATTTTAGTAATAGAACTATATTATAAAAGATATAGGAAAGTCATTTTTTTAATTAGAGTTTTGAAAACATGATAAAGTTTTATATCTTAAATATAATTTAAGATAGAGTATATCTTTCAATCAAATGGCTTAATTCAATTAAAAAAGAAACCCAATCACTTGTATATGGTTTTGATTTATCCTCAATTTTCATCATTTTTTTAACAAAAACGATTGGGTAGTTTTAAAACTCTCCTCTAAAATTTATAGCAAAAGAATGCATTGATGTTTAGATTTTTTTCTTTTAAACACTATTTAGAATTAGTTTACAAACTTAAAATTGCCACCATTTTTCCAATTTAGGACAAAAATAGCTTGTGCGATTTTTTTTCTTTCAGTACTTTGGTGTGATTGTGGTTATGTTGCACCGTTGCAATCATATATGAAATGCACTGAAACTTTGAATTTCATCACATCACTAGCAACATGAAATTTAACAACTTTTAAAAAATTGCATGTCGCAATGCATGTATAATTTTGACAACCCGATGCGCTGATATTTATGAAACGAACTGGCATGAAATATGTTCTAAAATGCATGTATAAATATCTGCCATCAAATGTAATGGATATTTTTTACTGCGGGGGCTTTTGTGGATGTTCTTTCACAGTGTGTTTATAGTTGTTCAGCACTGATGCATTTGGTAGATGTGAGCTCATCAGTTCGTGTATATTTGAATATATGCACCGGGTTAATTTGGAAATCCGGTGGTTTTATGTGTCCACTTAAAATTATAGATTCATTTGAAATGTTCTTTTATAGTATATATATGTTGCTTAAACTCACCTTGTTGTTACAAAATGGTTTCCAAACTATATTGGAAATTAGATTGTAATATAGTTCTTGAAAAATAATTTAGGACTGTAGAGACACATATTGATTGATGATTTGGCTCAAATGCAGGGAGAAAGTTTGTAGTATCAAATGGCTAATTCTTCAGATTCCATCTTGTTCAAAGTTCGATGAGTTCTCCCTTTCCATCCTTATTAAGTTTAAGTTTTATTTATATTTTTACTATTTATTTGAATATATGTTACTTATCCATCTGAATATGAATACCAATTTATTCTTTATTGCAGGATATCAATTTATGTTTGAGTTTGGGCGCATAAGACATTCCACTAATTTCAAAACCTCATAAGCTATTACCAGGAGCAAGATACCGCAAGCAGTTTGTAAATGAAAATGGGCAGCTACTTTACCCTACCAATTGTAGCATGCCATCTTCAAGCCACAATCCTAGTTCATCAATGGTAATTCGTCATGAGCTAGAACTATTTTATGACACCCCAGTAGTTTGTGGTTGTTCAAAATGTCAAGGGTTGAAGGAGAACCCTCGGCGTATAACACTCTCCCATTACACCAATGATAGATTACCCAATGTTAATGGTACAATACCCCCTACTACAGTAAAAAATCCAATAGGTGATATAGAAAAGACACATAGGAACACTTCCCTATGCTCATTTTTGAAAACGTTGGAAGCCAAAAAAACTATGTCTCATCCTAAATTGACAAACCCCTTTGCTTATGTTCAGTGAGCTAAAAGTTCTAGTGATCCAAAGTATGATATGAATGCCACCAACCCATGTCTACTAAAAGATCCAAATTTTGAATGACTTGAGAGCAAAACTTTCCAAGTACACACCGAGGTTCGTGCAATTGTTGGAGGGTAGCAATGATTTCTCCCTTCTTGTGAATTTGCAAAGTAAATATCAAACTTCTTACAACCAGGATTTGTATGGCGCTTGGTCATGTTCTCTACATGTGCTTGATATTGGAACCAAATTCTCCTTTTGTGGTATTTGTTTTATGATTGCCAAGTCTAATATAGATGCTGCAAATCTTGGGATGTTTATCCTTTCACATGTACTTGTTCCTCCCAAACAGTGAATACCACTCATGCCATTTTGTGGTCCTATTTATTGTCGGTATTATTACTTGAATATTGTTCAATAAAAGAATAACATTTCCATCTATAGTATGTGCATGAATGGTTATGTTTATCGAAACTTTAACAAGAAGAACCTGTTATATATAGATGGTCGTCCACACACTCATGGGAACATTGCAGGATTCATAAATAGTTCTAGGTGCTCTTTATTTTCTGCAAATTGTTCACTTGATGAACACTTCAATGACCAGGAGTTCTTTGTGAAAAGGGAAGCATCCAAATTTGTTGTTGTACATGCAATATGTAGTTAGTCTCCTGGTGACGAGTTGTTAATAAACTATAACTTTAATAGACCACCAATCGCTTGTAAGAGACGCCTTGCATTAGGATTACCCTCACACATTCCCTTGGGGCGTAAGACAAAAAAACATTGATTAATTGTATTTGTTAATTTTCAACAGGAGTAATGTTAATGTATTTCTCAATTTGAAATTATGTTTTATAAATGTTAATTTAATTTATAAATTCAATTTGAAAATGTGTTGCTCAATTTTAAATTTTTATATTTAATGTGGAATTTATTTATCGGTTAATCTGAATGTTTGCTCTGTAAATTGTTTGTAGCTTAAATTGTGTTGTAGACCAAGTCAGAGAGAAATATGGTGCATCTGGTCATTATCCTCCTAAAGAGGAGGATGCACCAAACATTGGGATCAGGTGCATCAACTTGATAACAAAATATTTATATATATTTATAACTTTATAATGCAACTTTGAATTATAATAACTATGTTTAATATATTAATGCTTGGGTTATTAGAGATATGACATCATCATTTATTAACTTTTCTTATAGGTGCATTCGCTCCCATCTATGTGGGCTTCTAGACTTCATTTTCACACTAAGGATGGATGTCTTACACAAGACTATGGAGTGAAAGTTGAGTTTGACCAATCTAGTCGTGCTAACACAGTGATCAAAACCTGATAGGAGGGATGTTGGGTTATGTTGGAAAGATACAAGATATCATTCAAGTGGACTTCTCATATTTCCAATGTGTTATTTTTATGTGCAGGTGGTGGGACAGATTCGACATGAATAATGTAAAGGAATATCGTGATAGTGGGTTGATATGTATCAACTCTAGAAAGATGTTGGATGAAAGTAAGGAGCCTTATATTTTTCCAAAACACTATAACCAAGTGTTCTTTTACCTGAATGTGTTGGATAAAGATTGGTGATTCATATTAAGACACAACCCTATATCTAAGCATGTTTTTGAGAACAACAGTGATATCATGCCAATCGAGGAAGATCACGAGGGTGATGGAAATAGAGAGTGATATATACATGTTTTATTTCATCATTTATAGATTGAGATATCATTTTGTTATTGTTATATTTGATTCTCTAATTATATTGTTTTTTTCTTTCTTCATGTTATGATGGTGGAAATGGAAAGTTGATTACTGGATACAATGTTTAAACAATTTGAGTTGGTTAAAAGCCAATATTATGTGAAACATGTTTCATGTCTATCAAGTAATTTGTGATTACATGTCAGTCTCCATAGTTAGAGAAGAATTTTGTAGCTTTCCATTTAGTTCATAATTGTGGTGTGGGTTTTAGCATTTAATTTATTGTATTGTTACAATTGGATCACAATCAGTGAATTAGAGTACGAATTATCATTGATGTTAATCATATTTATTGTTTGTTGTAATTTCATTTACTCTCATTTCAATAATAGGTTAATGGTTATATTATACTTAGACACTTGTATTTTATATTTTAGATACTTAGACACGTATATATTGTTAAGGCAAAAAACACTTATGGAAAGATTAATAAAATATGTATATCCTTTAAAATTTATATGATATAATAACTTAAAAATAACAAACAATACTTGTTTTACATATTGTATTTGGAATATGTATATTCATATCTATATGTATTTCAAGTTTCATTGTTGATGGATTTTTCCATCTTTTGACCTTGGTTAGCATGGGTCTTGGGAATGTGATCCAACTCCCTTTTATCATCTTCTCCAATCGCTTTTAATGGAAAAATATGTAACTGTCAATATTGGAAATATTTACAATTCTTTGAAGACTAGCTAGCTTTGAACATCCACAAACAAATAATGTTAATTATGTATTATTCATAACCAACCCTCATTTTGGAGGGTATAAAATGTGTTCCTTCAATGTGGACTAGTGTTATATTATATAATGAAGATCATGATTAATAATAATAAGTTTGGGGAATAAATGAGTTATAGTTGTCCATTGGAGGAAGGGGAACTCGCTACGATAGAGTTTGAGGTAGACCGATGGTTTTGGGTCACAAAGGAGGGATACGTCGACATACTAACCTATGAGGTGGACTTCGCTCGGTTGTTGAAGGGTCTCCGCGATGGCGACCCATGGAGGGGGTTGCTCCCCCTTCACAACCATTAGAAATATTTTTCCATTGAGCTCGCAAAACAACGACGTCCAAGAAGTTGGAGTTGGGGAGATCGGGATGAAGGAAGGGACGAAAACCCCCTCCGGGCTCCAAATCGGGGCATTAGTGGTTACCTCCCACGTGCACAGACCATACCTAGTCTCCAGATCAGATTGGAGAAACTCCGAGAAAAGGTGGAGCTTTGGGGGAGAAAGATTTGATAGGAAAATTTATCAAGAACTAGTCGAAAGAGAGAGATCTAATTCGGTGGATTAAGCACACCCGGGATCCCAAAGGGCACTATGATATGCACCTGGTATCCAAGGGTTTTTACACTATAATTTTCTTCAATCAGGAGGATTGGGGATCGAATCTTGGAAGGGGGCCTTTATTTTTTCTTTTCGGTTGGCCTCTATCTGTGACAATGGAAAGAAAGATTTAAATTTGAGAAAGAATACATGATGGTTTCCCTTGTTTGGATCCATATGTATTCCTTTCTATGCAAATACCGGGATATCAAAATTTTACAAGATATTGGGAACACATTGGGAGAGTTTGTGAAGGCAGCAGAACAGACCAAATAACATAGATATACTGCATTTTCCTGAATATTTGTCTACGAGGATCTGCCAAAGGACCTTCCATAGGCCATCAAATTAAATTGGGAAGACGAAGAATGGTGGCAACCGATCGATTATGAACACATTCCTTTTAGATGTAGACAGTGCCATGAATACGGACACCTTAGCAGGAATTACCCAAAGAATATCCAGCAAGCCTCGATTAATTCTCAGATGTAGGAGAAGACAGAGGATACAGAGGATTTTTTCCAGGTCCGAAATAGAAGAAGAAAGCCATGATTTGGTCCTCCGGAACAACAGAGAAGAGGGTCGAAAGGGGGGCAATCAAACACCAGTAATAGATTTGCGATCATGGGTGAGAGGGAAGAGGAAGAAATCCCCAACAATAAGGATGAGACCAAAGAATCCAAACCTAACATGATTGTTCCCAAGGAGGTGGAGGGTCCAAGTCAAGAAGAACAAACGAAAATCAATGGAGGAAGACATGGTTGAGGATATGGATATGGGAGAGCTAGATTTAGATGAAATACATAAATAATGTGAGAAAAAAGGGAAAGGATGTGTGTCAAGGTGACAATTGTAGCTTCTACAGGAAGTTATCATTAGAACGAGGGACAATCAACAACTTGGGATAGATACTTAGCCCCGGAAGGGGAACAAGACAAAGCATCTTAAGGAGGATCCAAGGAGAGGGAGGAAGACGAACAAGCAAATAATTGTGGAGATAGGAGTCAAGATCATTGAATCAGAATAGTATACCACGATTGTGGTGGCCTTTACTGAAGTTAACCAAGTGAACCAATTAAAATAATATCATGGAATATGCATGGATGCAACCACCCAAAGAAGATTAAAGTATTAGCAAAAGAAGCTTAAGATTGAGAAGCCAAATGTGGTATTTCTCCAAGAGATGAAGTGTAAGTCAGAAACCCTATATCAAGTAGGACAGAGGATTTGGAGATGATATTGTAAAACAGTACCAATAGATTCCAATGGCGTGGTAGGAGGGTTAGTGATTCTATGGCCTCCAAAATTGGTTAGTTTATCAAACCTTTGGGAAACCCGTTTCTCTCTAACAGCGGATTTTTTAATCCTGGATTATGGGGCCAAAGGAACTTTAACTAATATCTATGGCCCGAGCTCGTTCACTCAGAAATCTTCGTTTCTTAAATTCCTACGCTAGGTTAGTGGGAGAATGGACAGTAGCCCATGTATAATGGGAGGATACTTCATTCTGATATCCTCTACGGGGGAAAAGAAAGGGGGAAGAAGGAAAATGGACAGATTCCATGAATCCTTTAGGGATTTCATAGAGGAAAGTCAGCTAGGTTACCTAGAAACGAGAAATAGATGGTTCACATGGAATAATCGACGTGGAGGGGATTACCATATAGCATCAAGATTATATAGCGAGGATATAGTTAGGGAGGCAAGAGAGGTGTTTAATAGCGTCCTTCCGACGACTGGATCAGACCATTGTCCAATTCGTCTATAATGGGACAGGTTAGGTATTCACAATAGAAAACCATTTAGATTTGAACAATTATGGCTTGAATACAAAGATTTTAAATTATTAGTTCAACGGTGATGGCAAGAACTAGTTCCCCCTACGGGATCGGGGATGTATAAATTTCAATAGAAACTGAAGGCACTAAAAGCTAGGATCCATACCTGGAATAAAAAAGACTTTGGAAACATATTTTAGGATAAGAAAAGATTGATGTCACAATTGTAGGGGATCAAAAGAAGGTGTATGAATGATGGATATGAGGAAGAGCTCAAACAACAACAACAAGATATTATCTCCCATATAGCTTCGAGAGAACGGCATGAAGAGATATACTAGAAGCAAAAGTCAAGGAACTAATGGCTCTAGGAAGGGGAGCATAACACAAAATTATTCCATAACTCGGCAATTCAAAATAGGCAGCGATCGAAGAGACACTAATTGAGGAAGATAGATCGAAGGTATGTTGAAACCAAAGAAGAGATAGAAGAGGAGTTGTTTAACCACTTTAAACAAGTAATGATGGAGGACAAAGTGAATAGATGACAAGATATTGCAAAAATAACCCAACTCCTCCCAGCAGCGATCTCTCAGGAACACAATGAGAAATTTCTCAAACCAATAGAGCTTCAAGAGGTGTAAGACACAATGCAACAGGTGACTTTGGGCAAGGCCCCAGGGCTGAAAAACTTTACTTCCGACTTTTTCCATTATTTTTGCGACCTCATAAAACAGGAAGTTTGGAAAATTGTTGAAGAACCATGCCAAGATCTAGGGGTCCCAAGAGCTTCCAATGCAACCTTCCTAACTCTCATCCCCAAATCGGAATGGGCAGATGTGACAGGTAAATTCAGACCCATATCTCTATGCAATATCATTTATAAGATAATTTCTCAAGTCGTGGCCAACAAACTAAAACCAATCCCTCCTCTTCTAATTGTGTGAGGAACCTCCTGTAATAAACAATGAAAATGCACAATATAACTGAAATAACAGAGCACATAAGAGATTTTATTGATCTCAGGCCACTTAGAGGGGGCGACCTCCTTTGTGCGAGCTCAATACAAAATAACTCATGGATGCCTTCATTGGCCTCAACACATACTTATATACTGAATTTAATCTAAACAATTATTACTCCCCATGAATGTGGGATAATACAACATACTAACTAGATGAATTAACAACTGTTACTCCCCATGAATGTGGGATAATACAACACACTAACTAGATGACTTGACAATTGTTACTCCCCATCAATGTGGGATAATACAACATACTAATGGGACAACTTACAAAGCATATGTGTCCAACAAAATATACGAACGAAATAAAGAGGAGGGTTGACACGGGTTCTTAACATCCCCTCCCTCTTAGAAAAGCTTTGTCATCAAAGATTTAGATGTGGGAACTGTTGCTGAATCCAAAGGAGTAGTTCCCATGTAGCATCCTCTGGTTGCATGTCGCGCCACTGAATTAAGACCTCTGTGATGGACCGAGAGCGAAGTTGACGAGTGCACTTATTGAGGATGGCCTCCAGCTCCAAAATGATGGATCCTTCATTATCCGGTTCTGGTAAAATAGTTTGTGCTCTGATGTTGGTGCCAATCACTTTCTTAAGACAAGAGACATAAAATACTGGGTGAATGCGAGAAGAAGGAGGAAGTTCCAATTTATAAGCAACAAACACAATCTTCTGAAGAACCTTATATTTCCCATAGAACTTTAGAGCCAACTTCTGATGACCTGTGAGTTTTAAGGAGGATTGCTTGTAAGGATGCATATGAAGAAAAACCATATCACCAACTTGAAAAATACGCTCAGAACGGTGTTGATCGGCCTACTGTTTCATGTGGTTTCTTGCCATGTGATGATTGTCCTACAGAATGTGAAGAATCTAATCTCGGTTTCGAAGAACCATGTCAATTGCCTGAACTGGTGAACTGTTGGGGGTGTATGGAAGGATCACTGGCGATGCCTGACCATAAACTGCTTCATATGGAGTCATTTAGATGCAGTTGGTAGGAAGTATTGTACCACCATTCAGTGAGAGAGAGCCACTTTTCCCACTAATGTTGTTGTTCAGAGGTGAAGCAATGAAAATAAGTTTTCAAACATTTGTTGATGACTTCAATCTAACCATCTGTTTGTGGGTGATATCCTGAACTCATATTTAGTTTGGTGCCAGTGAGGCAAAATAGTTCGGTCCAAAAATGACTTGTGAAAGTTGTGTTGTAGTCTGAGACAATGGAAGAAGGGATTCCATGAAGACAGAATATCTGGTCCATTAAAATTTGTGCAACTGAGGAGGCGGTATATGGATGGCTGAGAGCACAAAAATGACTATATTTTGAGAGTCGATCAAACACAACCAAAATTACGGTCTTCCTTCCAGATTTAGGGAGCCCTTCAATGAAATCCATCGAAATATCTATCCAAATCCTAGTAGGGATGGGAAAAGGTTCAAGCAATCTAGGAAGGAGTTTAGTTTCACCCTTGTGGCGCTGGCAGGTATCACATTCGACAACCATCTGTTGAATTTCCTGTTTCATTCCCTTCCAAACGAAGTTACGTCATGCCCGCTCATATGCTTTGAGGAACCCAAAGTACCCTGCCGATGGAGAAGCATGGAGTTCATAGAAGACAACCTGTTGAAGATATGTGATCTGGGGAAACACCAGAAGACCCTTGAATCCCAAAGAAGAACCATCCCAAGACTAATGTGGTACAACATAAGGGTTACTGGACAACTGTTGGATGAATTCAGATAATGAAGAGTCATTGACATAACCTTGTTGAATAGATTGTAACCAATTTGGAATAAACATAGAAATAGTTGAAAGAGAAACATTGTTACGAAGAGAAACTTCCTATGGATTGGGGTGTACCACAATAGACAGCTAGACACGAGAAATCAATCCCTTCCCAATATGCAAGAGAAACCAAACATTTAACACTAAGGGACCTCGAATCAAACCTTATTCTTGACGGTTGAAGTAGATCCCCGATGAGCTTTTTCCAATCCCGCTTGCGCTAACATTTTGCTCTCAACAACACCAAACAAGACAAGCATGCTATATAATATGGTGTTAGATCTACTCTAGCATATATAATCAACAATGTATAAGCAATTAAACATATCCATGGATTCAATATTCATTCAAATGCACATTATTGGACAGGAAAATATATTTCTATTAATCAAATCAGAGATTACACAAGTGACAACCTCTGTCAGCGTGTCTACGAATCGGAGAAACCGAGTCCTCCACCTGGGCCTCCACCACCTCAATCCTCCATCTCTCGATAGCAAGCTCACAAGAAAAGGAAAGCTTGGGAAGAACACAAAGTGCTCCAAAGGGACAAAGGGATGCAGACTCAAGTATATGCAAATTGTGGCAACAATGGACTATAGTTTCTTTGCTCTTCAATTCATCATCTTCAATGTATCCAAGGGGTTCCTTATATAGCACTCCAAATGGGTAATAGAGGGTCAAATTTGAGTGATCTCGAGGCATATGGAAGGCCAAGAGTCAAGTGGTTCGGACTCATATGAAGGGAAAATCCAAAAGTATTTGGATTTATGCACACATCCCGATGTATGCGGGTTTCAGGTCAAAAGTCACGTGTACACGTGAGTATGGGTTTAAAAGTTGCGTACAACAATAAACATGGGTTTTTAGGGATGAAATTAGAAACATCAAAGTATAATATCAATCCATGGGGTCTAAAGAGTTTGCAGAGGGACAGGGAAGGCCATAAATATGTGATCAACCATGTGTGGTAAAATCAGCTATAACATATGCCCCCTAATGTGTGAGGTCAGAGGGGTAACATGATGGCCAAAATACATTATAAAATCCATCCCATAAGTGGAGTGATGAAGAACTAGGTGGAAGAACCAACCATCTATCAGTGTAGTACAATAATCAATCTCTACATGTGATTGTAAATACATATAGCAGTCCGGGATACATAAGAGTACAATGGCCATGAATAGGCATGATATACAAAATGTGACATGTGTGGTCATCGCCACGTACAATATACAATAGATCAGAATCTCCATGATAAAGATATACAATGGATCAATATCTCCATAGAAGCTAAAGCTATACAATGGATCAAGATCTCCATAATGGCTGAAGATATCTGACATACACTGGAATCAAATCACGAGAGCTGAAATCTCATGAACACTGGCACGATCAAGGAGGTAGCATATGTGGAATGCCACCAAGCAGGAAGGTCTTCTACACAAACCGCTACGAGTACATGTCCTACTATGCGAATAGAGGTGTCAAGGTCGAACATAGTAGTCCATCGTCTGATTACCGGTTAGTGATGTATACCATTAACAGATGCGATATCACCCACCGATAATGAAAATGGGAATCAAGGTACTAGAGTGCAATCCAGCAAGTGTGAATAGATGTGTTGAGGTCGAACACTTGGAAGAATCCATCGATCAGGGGACATTGATGTATTCCCAAAACTATCGATGGCGAGAGAACCTACCACTGATGACTGTAAGTCTCAAGGCACTCAAATGAATCTAAACTCCTATCCCAGAATAAATGATCTGAAGTCGATGGGATGGAATCCGCTGGAAGGAGGGCATTAAGGCATCCCCCATCAACCAACACGAGGTACTCAGCAACGCTGTATAATTTGGAAGAACTCGAACAATGGAGAGAAACTTCCTATGGCTTGGGTTGTACCACAACAGACAGTTAGACACGAGAACTCAATCTCTTCCCAATATGCAAGAGAAACAAAAAATCTAACACTAAGGGGCCTTGAATCATACCTTATTCCGGACGGTTGAAGTAGATCCCCGTTGAGCTTTTTCCAATCCCGCTTGCGCTAACAATTTGCTCTCAACAACAACAAACAAGACAAGCATGCTATATAATATGGTGTTAGATCTACTCTAGCAAATATAATCAACAATGTATAAGCAATTAAACATATCCATGGATTCAATATTCATTCAAATGCACATTATTGGACAGGAAAATATATGTCTATTAATCAAATCAGAGATTACACAAGTGACAACCTCTGTTGGCACGTCTACGAACCGAAGAAACCGATTCCTCCACCACCTCAATCCTCCATCTCCCGATAGCAAGCTCACAAGCAAAGGCAAGCTTGGGAAGATCACAAAGTGCTCCAAAGGGACAAAGGGATGCAGACTCAAGTATATGCAAACTGTGGCAACAATGGACTATAGTTTCCTTGCTCTTCAATTCCTCCAAGGGGTTCCTTATATAGCACTCCAAAGGGGTAATGGAGGGTCAAATCCGAGCGATATCAAGGCATATGGAAGGCCAAGAGTCAAGTGGTTCGGACTCATATGAAGGAAAACTCCAAAAGTATTTGGATTTATGCACACATCTCGATGTACGCGGGTTTGAGGTCAAAAGTCACGTGTACAGGCTAGTATGGGTTTAAAAGTCACGTACAACAATAAATAGGGGTTTTTAGGGATGAAATTGAAAACATCAAAGTATAATATCAGTCCATGGGGTCTAAAGAGTCCGCAGAGGGACAGGGAAGGCCATAAATATGTGATCAACCATGTGTGGTAAAATCAGTTATAACAAACATGGCCATCAAATGTGCGGGAAATAACATCTGCCACAAGATATTCCTTACCCTTCTTGTAAGTGATCTCATAGTAATAACCCATGAGTTTGCTAACCCATTTATGTTGTGTTGGGGATGTGACTCGTTGTTCCAGGAAATATTTCAAACTTCGATGATCAGTCTTGATGCATAAATGATTACCTAATAGGTATGGATGCCACTTCTGTATTGCATGCAAAATAACCATTATTTCCTTCTCATATGTAGAGGTGGCTAAATTCTTACCAGAAAGGGATCTGCTGGTGAACGCAATGGGATGTTCATCTTGAAGGATGACAACATCAAGTCCATTATCGCAAGCATCACTCTCAATAGTGAAGGGTTTGGAAAAATAAGGCATGGCTAGAACATGTGTGGTACACATATCTTGTTTCAGTTTGTAAAATGCACACTCAGCAACATGTGTCCATGTAAAAGCATCATTTTTTAGTAGAGTTGTTAATGGAGCTGCAATCTTCCCATAATCCTTGACAAACTTGTGGTAGTATCCAGTCAGTCCCAAAAACCCACGAAGTCTCTTCATGGTCCGAGGATGCGGCCAATTTTTCATGGCATCTATTTTGGAAAGATATACGTGAACCCCTTATGTTGAAACAATATGCTCGAGATACTCTACTTCCTTTTTCACACAAATGCATTTA
Source organism: Pseudotsuga menziesii (assembly GCA_001517045.1). Classification (NCBI taxonomy): domain Eukaryota; kingdom Viridiplantae; phylum Streptophyta; class Pinopsida; order Pinales; family Pinaceae; genus Pseudotsuga; species Pseudotsuga menziesii. The sequence goes on along the minus strand of LPNX010317127.1, from coordinate 118,863 downwards.
GATTGTTCGGAATGGAGATGATGATCAGAGAAAAGTTGTGGTAGAAGATCCAGATGTTGGAGATGCTCAACCCATGTTTTACTATAGATGAGGATATCATCAAAGAAGACCAAAATGAAGTTTTGCAATTAGGATCGAAATATTTTATTCATCAATGCCTAGAATGTGGAAGGAGCATTCGCGAGGAAAAATGGCATGACAAAAAATTCTTAGTGGCCATCATGTGTGCGGAAAACTGTTTTAGGGATATCATCCTCATGAACTCGAATTTGGTGATACCCGGAACGAAGATCCAACTTGGAGAAAAAATGAGCACCATGAAGTTCTTCTAGAAGCTCATCAACAACAGGAATTGGAAACTTATCATTGATTGTGATGTGATTAAGTGCTTGAAAGTCAATGCAAAGGCGCCATGACCCATCTTTTTTTCGGACAAGAAGAACTGGTGAAGAAAAGGAACTGGTACTAGGGCGAATAATACCTTGCTTCAGTAAGTCCCGAACAAGCATCTCAATCTCTGTCTTGTGGTGAAACAGGTGGTGATAGAGCCTGATGTTGGGAGGGACGCTTACAAGAAGGAGAGTAATACGATGGTCCTCTAGTCTTGAAGGTGGAAATCCCACTGGATCAACAAAAACACATGCATATCGATCCAAAATTTGTTATAGATCCAAGGGAGTACTTGAGACCGCTGAAGATTGCATATGAATGAAATGGAGCTGAGCAATGACACCATGTGAATTCTTCTTAAGGATGTTTTCCATGCGATGTGAACTGATGATGTTGAAAGACCCTGGTTGTAAGCCCTTCAATGTGAGTTTTTTCCCATTAACTGAAAACTGCATCCAAAGTTCAGCAAAATCCCATAAAATGGGTCCAAGTGTGTGTAACCATTGAGCGCCCAAAACCACATCACATTCGTCTAAGGGAAAAGCAAACATGTCAGAGCACAAGTTGTAATCCCCAATAGAGATTTGCACATTATGACACTTCCCTTTGCAATGTAAGGTGTCACCATTGGCAATCATGACTTCAAATTTGGAGCAAGGATGGACAAAACAATAAGCCTGTTTGGCGATCTTGGGGTCAATGAAGTTATGAGTGCTACCATAATGAATGAGTATTATAAGAGGGATATTTTTGAAGAAACCCTTGACCCGCATGGTTTGTGGGGTGGTGACTCCCCCTAATCCATGGAGAGATATCTCTGGATGGTTGTCCTGAGCAGGAGGGTCAACAAGCAGCTGTTGAATGTCACCCTCATCATCTACTGGATCCTGAGCATCATCTAAAGTTTCAGGTGTAGGTAGAGAATCCACATCCAAGAGATAGATCTTTTGCTCAGCACATCAATGTCCCCAGGTGAATTTCTTGTCACAATTATAATAAATCCATTTTTTCCCTACGTGCACGCATCTCGGCTTCAGACAAATTCTTGATATGAGTGGTTCTAGGAGCTAGCGGGATTGGAGGTCTTTGGGGAACCATATTTCTGAATGGAACAAAAGTGGATTTGGAGCGTTGTCAAGCCATGATCTTGTCCTCTTCCAACTTAGACAACCCTAGGGTTTCCATCATTGTGTTGGGACAAAACATTTTAACCTCAGACCAGATTGCATCCTTCAGACCATTGATAAAACAACTCATGTAGAATGCATCAGGCAATCATTTTGTGTGATTGGTTAGTTTCTCAAATTATGTCTGATACTCCCTCGCAATGTCGGTTTGGCAAAGTTTGGTGAGTGCTCCTACGAAGTCATCAAAAGCACTAGGGCCAAATCATTTCAAAAGGAGTTGGCAAAAATCTGTCCAGATTGGCTTTGTATGAGCCTTGATGTACCAACCAAACCATTGAAGGGCTTCATGTTCCAAATGAAATGATGCAAGTGGGACTTTATTGACATCAAAAGTGTTATGCTAACTAAAATATTGTTCTGCCCTGTAAATCCATCTAGTCGGATCATCACCATTAAAGCGAGAAAAATCAAGTTTTGGCCCATGAAAGTTGTTAGAAGAAAAGAACCCAGTGTTTGCATAAGACTTAGGTTGTCGTCGGTTGTTCATGGCTGAATAAAATGAGAGATTAGTGACCAAAATCCGCATATCAATGACCACTTTTGGTTTGGCGATCGCTGGTGGCTAATTTACGGTCTTTTATTAAGCGACCAAAATTGGTCATTTATAGCTTGTCAGTTGGTCATTAATTTGGTCATATATTTGAATCAATGACCAAATATATGACCACATTTCCCAAATTAGTGACCACATGAAAAACTAAAATATGACCAAATTTGGTTGCGTAATAAAAGACTGTAAATTAGCCACAAAACCCTTTTTTTTGTCATTGATATGCGAATTTTGGTCGTTTTTTTGGCTATTTATATTGCATTGTTTGGTCACGTATCTCTCATTGTTTGGTCATTTTATATGCGAATTTTGGTCATTAATCTCATTTATTGGTCACTAATTTAGTCATTTTTAGTTGTTTTATGTGTGGTTGTTATATTTTAGTAGTTTTAATGGTGTCCATTATTAATCAATATAAATTTTTAATATGACATTATGTTTAAAAAAAAAAAAATCATACATTATTTATCATCATCTAATACACATGTGAATTATGCAATGTCACATTAATTAATTAATTACAACACTTACAAATAATATAAAGTACAACCATATAAGTTTTAAAACACACAAATTATATTATATTAAATGTCAAATATTACAATAAATAAGAGTTTTTTTAAAAACTATCTCCATATAACTTTACATGAAAATCATCTAGTACATTGATGACTTTTCAAAATATTACAATGGCTAAACCATCGACCCACTTGTACTTAGCTACTAAGCCATACTTAGATCCTGAGACAACTTCAAAACCATACTTAGCAGCTTGAAAACCTCAGCAACAAGCTCTTCATACTCAATGGAAAAGCCTCAGCAACAGGCTCTTCATACTCAATGGCCCACTTTCTGAGCTTTCTATACTCAATGGAAAATCCTCTGCAACAGGCTCTTCATACTCAATGGAAAAGCCTCAGAAACAGGCTCTTCATACTCAATGGCCCACTTTCTGATCTTTCTATTTGTGCACGTGCTTCTGTATCCACACGCACATGTTTCTGAGCTTTATATCTACGCATGTGCTTCTGTATCCGCACTGCGGCAACTTCCCTCCTCATGATGTTATAAAGCTTGCGAGTAAGGTTACCTACAAACAACACATGTTAAGAATAAATTGTGTTGCTCGCTAAAAAGAGAAAACAAATAACTTAAAAATGTACATAGTAATTTCACAAGATTTAACATGGCAAAAAGAAACAATTCCAACAAACAACATATGTACTCAAAATGCATAAACATTTAGAACCAGCAGACCTACAAATACATGAACATGAAATACCTCTCCATAAGGCCTGAAGATCAATGGCAGCATTGCGCAAAGCGATAAATTCTTTTCAAGCAATATATGAACGAACTTTGCACTGAATAATTTTTGTCTAATTTCCCAATACCTCAGTTCTTCTAACATCTATGTCAGCCATTTGACCCGCTTTGAGGAAAAACTTGGTTTTCTCTATCTGGATAGTAAAAGCAATTTTAAGTTGTTTTTATTATCATTTTAACTGAATAAAACAACCTCAGAACTTCCAGCTTCTTGGGGAAGCATATAAATCATGATCCCGGACTCATTACATCTTTGGATATTGAGAACACTATTTGTAAAAGCACGCTCATAATAATTTGCATAGGCCATTACTTTTGTCCAACGAAACAAGTGACAAGCAACCTGCACTTGGCAAATAACAAAGGAATTAGCTAATCAATAAATATGTAAACATATACACATATACATACAAATGTGTATGTCAATAATGTGTTCAAATATAGGTGACAATGCTTGTCTTTAAGGCTAAATGCATTAACTTCAATATCTAGATATGGTTATCAGATTTATGGTTGAACACATATCAATGTGACAAAGCTTTCAAATGATTTTAGTATGCTCCAAGCAATCAAAAAAATATGTTTCTTCTATGCCCTTGCAGATTATAGCGACAACAACATATACATCATTAAACAAGTTATAATCTTGATTTGAATTCAATGTACCTATCTGAATCACTGTGACAATGATTATAAAACTTTTTAAGGTATATGACTGTTAGAATGTGTATTGTGTCGTTATTCCAATGTATGCCTTATATATATCAAACCTGAAGATATGATTGAGATTAGCGTTTAGAACATGACATGCTTTGCGTCAATGATAATGATGTCTTCCTCATATAAAGGGTTGTCAAACAAGAAAACTGTCAGCAGTAGGAAATTGTGAATGTAGCTATCATAAATGTCATCTTCAGCGATCCTAAAGAGCTCAGAAAAGACTATCCCAGAAATAATGTCAATAGTGTATAACGAAATCAATCCTTCTTTAGTAAGACATGTGTGTTTTATATTCAAATAAACAAAGAGGAGTTGAAGTAATTTCCAGCCATGACATACATGTTTCAATGACTATCCATAGGATGCTATTTCCAATCAAAAGGAGGTGAAATGTAATTGCCCAGCACAAGGTATTTTGCAGCCAAGGGAATATCCAGAATGACCAGGATAGGTATATACTATTTGTTGTATATTTGATCAGCAAACTTTGCATACATGAGTCTAGACTTCTGTATTGACCTTGTATGAAAACAATACAGCTATTCAAAAATGAGAGAAGCTCTTAGCAAGGCAAGCCGCCCTATACTCTATACAATGGGACAATGGTAAGATGCACTTGCAAACAATAATTTGTGTCTAAATATAGAAGCAATGTTTTGACTGCTAAATAGTTGTTACAAGCAGCTTGTATTTTGATTCTCCAGGGATGACCAGAAAACTACAGGAAACACTGCAGACAAACGGGAAAGGTAATGGATTGTATAGGATCGTGTCTTCTGAATGATGAAATTGAACAATATATATATTCTTGTGTATAATATAAATAAAATCCCCCTCCAATAGTATTCTGAATGTAAATGTTTCTCCCAGCATCACCTCTACAGATGACCAGTGGGCACCTGATCCAGGACCTGGTGGATGGAAGGGTAAATTCACAACTCCATCGATATCATATAAATCATCATGATGCTGCTTCTAATATTTCCATGATAAATTCCAATTTCTAATTCCAGTTTGTACTTGGATTCCATCATTGCCCAGACAATGACTTGGAGGTTGGAAATGGCAATATTAGCACCGTGGAATACAAGTCCCACTTCAGCATAAGGGCTTTAATTAAGGTAACAAAGCGGACGACGTACTGAAAAATAGAATTGGGAATAGAACATCGCCAAGCATAGTATACATAGCTGAATTATATATATATATATGCTGAACAGTAAAAAATTCTCAACCAAAGCATCATGAGACATGGACAAAGTAATACTTTAGTTGATAATCTTTTACTATACATAAATACATACTCTGTCGATTGTCCATGTCTCATGATTCTTTAGTTGATAATATTTTATTGTGCAGGCACCTTTGCTGATTCGATGTGATATAAGATTTGCAACTTCGGAAACTCTAGAGATTCTACGCAACAGTGAAGTCATTAATGTCAACCAAGGTCAACTTTATAAAATTTTGTATAACAAGGATATTTCAGTGTTAGTTTCAAAGATAACTCTCTATTAATTGATATCTCCCACCTCTTTTGAATTTGGGCAGATCCATTAAAAGTTCAAGGCAAGAAAGTCACCCAACAAGGAGACCTTGAGGTGTGGAATTTTGTTTTTGCAAATTGAATAACTAATTCAGTCTCGAAATTCTAAAATTTTTAAACCCCTGTACTGCATGCACCATGTGTAATATCAAATTGTTTAAAGTAATGTATGCTCTGTATCTAGCATTCTCTCTGGCTCCTTTTATTGTCAATTTATAAATTTATGTATTGTAAATTGGCATAATTTCCGTCAATATATATTTGAATATATAAATGATTGCAGATTTGAGATGGGCCACTGTCCAACAATAGATTTGCTGTAATTCTTTGGAACAGAAGTGGTTCAGAAGCCTCTATGACTGCTAAATGGGGAGACATTGGGCTTCCCTCGGATGCTTTGTTCGAGCCAAAGAGTTGTGGGTTGTATGATTACTCCCTCTGCATTATATTTCTGTTTACACTAGCAAAAGCATCATCATCACTACACATAGAAATTTCTGTTTTTTTGGAAAATAAACAAACATATTTTTATTGGGTTTCACACGAACACTTGATCTGTGTATCAAACCAGAACATCCGATTAGAAGGTGTTTGTAACTTTGTACCCTGCTGTCTCCAAGAGATGTATTGATTATGACTTTCTTCCCATCTTCATATTGCAGCATTCATAACTTCCATCAAGTTTCCAAGGCAGTTTCACTTCAACCATGCGTTCATACTCTTGCAAAATGTACATTCTAACGCCCAGCGTGGACTAAACTTCTACCAAAACATCCAATTCTGCAGCTCAAGATCGGGAAGCATGAACGAATCTGGAATTTTACTTGGATTGGTAGACAAGGTTGTTTTGTAAATGCGTGGATAGCAATAGAGGTTTAAAAATTAAGACAAAGTGTTGTACAGTGACTGCCTAAAAATTGTTTAAAAAAATATAGGCATTAGGCAGTCACTGTACACTGTACTTGAAAATTGTTTACTAAGAATGACCATGATAGGTATATACTATTTGTTGTATATTTGATCAGTAAACTTTGCATACATGGGTCTAGACTTTTGTATTGACCTTGTATGAAAACAATACAGCTATTCAAAAATGAGAGAAGCTCTTAGCAAGGCAAGCCGCCCTATACTCTATTCAATGGGACAATGGTAAGATGCATTTGCAAACAATAATTTGTGTTTAAATATAGAAGCAATGTTTTGACTGCTTAAAACGGTTATAGGCCTTTTTTAGTAATCTTCTGGCTAAACAGCTACCAGTAGCATTACACACAGTGATTCTGATCCATCATATGCAATATGTCCAGATATACGGGCATAATTATACTAACTGAACCCTTTACAAAATTCTGGAATTTGCTATACATACATAGAAGTTCATAATAGCTTGAACATAGAAAGGCATCTAGCGTTATAGAGAAAAACCAAGCAATTCAATGCTCTATTTTTGGAGTCTTTCCATGCTCCTTGAGCATTGCTTCTACTTTCTTCTCCAACTCTACTAGCCGGTTTCCAATTCCACCTGAGATGTTTTCCAGATCCTTCATACTCGTCATATTATCTTCGAAAATTTCCTCCCTTAGCTCTTTAAGCTCTTGGTTCATGCACTCCCAGCGACTAGTTCTAGATTTTTGCATTCTTACCTGCTTGGTCTCCAACTTTTGAACTGCAGTCTTAACTTCATCCAGATCGGTCTGAATTTGGAAGAGACGTGCCTCTATATTGGAGGACGAGCTTGCTGCCATTGCTAGTCTTGATCTGCAAACCTCCAAGTCCCCTGCGCGAGTTCTGAGAGCTGCCCAGCGTTTCCTCCAACGATTGACAGAGCCGATTGCAGATAAGATTTGGTGGATGCTTCCTGATATAGGCTTGTTCCTTTTTTCTTCAGATTCTTGGGTTGATTCTCATCGATTGCCTCAGATCTTCCTTGTTGGGTACGAGTCTCTCTGGAGGACGGCAATTGGAGGAATTTCCCAATGAAAACAGGGTCGGTACTTGGAGAGCATGGGCCATGTGACATGCTCTGATCAAATTTTGTCTTGCTCCTTAACGTACTTCTCCTCAAATGCCTCAGTCTGCACGCCGGCGATGGGGAATCTGCACTGTCTGAGATCGAATTTCTCTTTTTCCTTTCATGAGCAGATCTAATAATCATCTCTCCCCTGTCACTAGTGGATGGGCACGTGATTTTCGATTCCATTAACAAGAATAATTCCCTTGTTCAATGAGGCTCCAATATTGGCTTCATGATCTGCTATTTGGTTGAGATTCCGAAGGACATGGTAGCACTTTACTTCTTCGAAGGCTTTCATCTGTGTTATGACTTTCCGGTGGTAGTGGGCCAAACCCATGCTATTAGGGGCCTTCTTCAAATTGAGAGCCTGAATGATGATTCGGGAATCACCAATGATAGGCAACTTCTTAATGGAAAGTCTTCTGGCTTGATTTAGACCTTGCCAAATGGCGAGAATTTCAGCAATGTTGTTAGTTTTTTGACCCAACCCCCAAGAGAAGTTGAGGACAATTTTCCCAGAATAGTCTAGCAGGACTCCTTCACTTCCCGCAGGTCCGGGATTCCCTTTCGAGGCCCCATCCACATGCAGAATATGCTCATTCAGAGAGGATCTCCATTTTATAAACTCTTCCTCCTCTAACCTGATTTCCCATGGAGAGTAATGCTTAGTAGTGTTCTTGGTTCTGGTAAGGAGGGCGAGGTCTAGCCCTTGGAACCATCTGTACTCCTCTTTGTCAGGGGTAGTTTCATTGGTGATTTTTGTATTTGAGTCTACCAGCTCTCCTATCAACGCCTTTACTTTGATTGCAACTTGGACCGGCGTACATGCCATGTCCCTGAAAATTCTATTGTTACGTTCCAGCCACAACTTCCAAAAGAGGATTTTTGGAACCAACATCCAGCACTGCTTTAACAACTTCAGCCTGGAGAAAAAAAAGGGAGCAAAGTTGGACCAGGTGGCAAACAAGGAGGTGATGGAGGGAGGGAGAGCCAGATTCAACTGAGCAAGAAGGATATTCCAGAGTTCTAAAGCAAAGGAACACTGAAGAAAAAGATGGAACGAGTTTTCCTCCTAGCTGGCACAAAGAGGGCATCTTGAGGGCCCTTCCCAACCTCTTTTTAAAAGGTTGTCCTAGGTTAGAATATTGTCATGCAGGAGGGACCAGCAGAAGAGATCTATTTTGGGTAGGGAGGGATGGAGCCAGAGGTTTCTCCACACAGAGGGATCCGGGGCGGCCCAAGGAATGGCTTTTAAGGCTGCATAGCCAGCAGCAGCAAAGTAAAGGCCTGAGGAGGAGCCCCAGCCTCTTTTATCCTTCAACATAGAAGAAGTGGGGGAGAGTCCATCAAGAGCATCTAAGAGGGAGCAAGCTTCATTCTCAAGATTTTGTGGGACAACCCCTAGGTCCCACTTGGTCCAAGAGTCATCCGGGCTCCAGCTAGATAAGTCCCAAAGGGTGAATTTACTGTTCGAATGGAGCCAGTTTTTGATATTCTCCATTCCTTCCAAGGCTTTTAAAGGGGGCTGCCCTAGAATGGAGTCCTCCCATAACTTAATTTTGGAGCCATTTCCCAGTATCCAAGTGAGGTTGGAGGTAATCATATCAAGGGATTTAAGACAGAGAGAGAGGATAGGAGAGCCTTTCCTAATCCTGGGAGGGCGATCCAGGCACCTCTCTTTGTGACCGCTGAAGTATTTTGTCCTTAGGGCTTTGGAGCTCCAGGTTGTTTTACCCCTTATCATTTTCCAAAGGATCTTACCACCCATGGCCAAGTTTTGAGTGGCCACATCTCTAATTTGCAGCCCTCCTTCCCATTTAGGGCCTTTGACCTTCTCCCAGCTGACTAGATGCATTTTCCTTCCTTTATTCCTTCCCCCTTCCCAAAGGAATTTTCTCAGTAGATTGTCAAAATCTTTCACAATCCCTTTCGGGGCTAAGAGAATCGAAGTCTGGTAGACAGGAAGGGAGGTTAGAACTAAGTTTATAAGGATTGATTTACCTGCTTTATTTAGCCAGGAAGCCCCCCATGCCATTATTTTGGCCTTGAGTTTGTCCACCAGAGGCATCCAAAGGATCCTTCTAGGTGCTGCTTTTACAAGCGAAATTCCAAGGTATTTTATGGAGTCCCACGTGGAAGTTCCTTCCATTTCCAACGTCCTTGAGATATCTGTCATTTCAATGGGGGGGGCAGTTCCAGCCATAAATTTTGCTTTTTCTCAAACTGATTTCGCTTCCCGAGACATCAGTGTAAGCATCCAGTTCTTTCTTAAAGGATCTAGCCGTGGTGAGATTAGCCTGACCCAAGAGGAGGGTATCGTCGACAAATTGAGGATGATTAATTCTCTTCACTCTAGGGGTGATTGAAAGCCCCATTAGAGAGCGTCGTTGAAGGCTCTTGTCCAACTGGAAGCTAAGGACCAATGCTTGAATGACATAGAGCAAGGGGGACAGGGGACAACCCTGCCTAAGACCCCTAGAGGCGTGGAAAAAATTAGCCGGTCTCCCATTTCCCAAGGGGGCAATCCATGGTCCCGAGATACAGGCTCTGATCCAGCTAATTAACTGGGGATTGAAGCCCAGTTTGAGCATTACAGCAAAGAGAAAATTTAATTGAACTTTATCAAAGGCGTTAGCAAGGTCAAGTTTGACTATCATACCTTTCTCCTTCCTTTGGTAGCTTGAGTGAATTGCCTCTTGGACCAGAATGATGTTGTCCTGAATTTGTCTATCCTGGATGAAGCCCCCCTGGTTCTCCGGAATAAACCTGGGGAGGGCTTTTTTTAATCTGTTAGCAATAACTTTAGTGATGATTTTGTACCCCGTGTTGCAGAGTAAGATAGGGCGGAATTTGGAGAAGCTTTGGGCACCTTTCTCTTTGGGAATTAATGCTAGAAAGGAGGAGTTAGTTCTCCCTCCTATTTTGCTGCAATTTTGGGATTTCTTCACCATTTTGACCATATCCTTTTGAATAATATCCCAGCAAGCTGTGAAGAATCTAGCCATGAAACCGTCAGGCCCTGTAGCTTTGTCAAGGTTCATTCCATGGAGAGCTATATTTATCTCCTCAGTCGTTATGGGGGCAATCATCTTTCTATTATCTTCCTCATTGATAAGCATGGGGATTACAGTCAATGGGTAGCGATCCAGATGAGGAGAAGTATCCATTTCTTATGTAAGCAGATCTTTATAGAAAGAGTGGGCTACGTGCTTGATCTCTTCAAATTTATTGACAGTTTGGTCTTGAAAATGAATTTCTCTAATGGTGTTGTAATTCTTCCGAGCTTCTGCTTGCTTGTGGAAGAAAGAAGTATTTTTATCACCATATTTGAGCCAAAGACAGCGCGCCAGTATTGCTCTTCTCTTCTCAATGCTGTATGAAGGGCCTTTTGCAGATCGAGCTCAACATTAAGCAGCTCTGGGGTGATCGTGGCGTCCTCCATTAGCAGCTGGTGATTGCCTGGATCACGTTGGGATTTTTTCCTTTCAAGAATAGGGGAGGGATGGATCTTAGCCCAGTTTTTAAGGGTTGCTTTGAGCCTTATCAACTTTTCTTCCCAGATGAAGAAGGGTGAACCAGAAACAGTTTTTTGCCAAGTTTCCGAGACCAGCTCATAGAAGCCATCCATGGATACCCAGAGGGGACTGAATTGAAAGGGGATAGGACCCAGTTTTTCTCCAGGGGTCAAGGAAAGGGATATTGGCTTGTGGTCTGAGGTGCAATCCTGGAGGATTTCAGAGTTTGCGAAGAGCCCAAGAGTCAGGAAGGTTGTGTGGACAAGAAAACGATCCAGACGGGTAGCAATGTGCCCCGGTCCCACTCTTTTATTAGTCCAGGTGAACTTTCCTTTGCTGGGTTTGATATCCTCTAGATCCCAGTCCATTATGATGTCTTCAACACACTCCCGAGCCGGGTCTCTAACAGGAGAACCTCCCTTTTTTTTTCGAGAGGGCGAGAGTTACATTCAAGTCTCTAGCAAGAACAAGATTGTCATGTCGGTTAGTGGACAGGAAGGAGTTAAGTGATTCCCAACACTCTCGTTTTTTCGACAGGAGAACCAGGGTGTAGATGTTGAAAAGGCTAATCTGATACCCCGTGTCTCGGTGCTGCAATTTCATGAAAAGCCAGTGGGTGGTACTATGGTCCTCTATCAGATCTAGCATAGTGGAGTTCCAGAAGGTGGCTAGACCTCCTGAGGCTCCCCTGGTGCTGACTGCTCTGCCTTCTCCTTTTTTCCAAAACTTTTTGCTAGCCTGGATGGTCTCAAGCTCCTCCATCTTCGTCTCCTGGATCAGAAGTATCTCCGAGGAATTCATTCGTACTAGATCTTTGATTGCTTCTTCTTTAGCATTACTTCCCAGCCCTCTACAGTTCCAGGAGATGAACTGCATTAGGATCCGGAGGGGGGGGTGGCTCCTTTCGAAGCCTTGCCTTTCTTTGAAGATCTAGTTTCCATCATATCCGGAATGGTTTGCTGGACTCCTGCTGTCACATCCCTGTAAGATTTCTCCTCCCTTTTTTTTCGTTCTGGTTTCCTTCCTCTTGGTGTCTTTTCAGGGGTTCCAATTGAGCTGCTGGTCTCTGTGGCCCCCTCGTCAGATTCAACTCCTGGTTCAGAGCCTATGGTGGTATGCTCATCATCTGATTTCGAAGATTCTTTTGCTGAAGGGACACTCTTGTCCTTAGCTGAATTTTCTGAAGGAGACGTTGGTTGGGAAGCTATCTCTATGAATTCTTTCACAGGTTCCTTTGATGTTGCTGCGGCTTCTTTCCAGGGCTCCTTCGAAGGATTTGAGTTCTCCGGTGGCTGTTCTTTCGCCTGTCCAGGTCTTGGGCCTTTGGTTTTTGGGACTGCTTTGCTTTTCTTGACCTTTTGCCATCCTTCAGCTTCTTCCTTCTCCGGGGTTTGGTTCTTAGGGCAGTTTCTCTGAAAGTGCCCATGTTCTTGGCAGGATCTGCATTTAAATGGGAGGTGTTCGTAGTCCACTTTCTGATAGTGAGTCCAGGTGCCCATCGTTAGTTTCACTGCCTCCGGGAGCCCTGCCTCCAGGTCCACTTCAACACATATCCTGGCATAGTTGTAAATGGACTTGTTATCTGCCTTATCAACGAACTTCCCTATTCCATTTCCTATCATTTGGAGCGCTTCAGAGTTCCAGCAGTGGACCGACAGGTTGGGGATCCTGACCCATACCGGTACCTCCTTGGGCAAGTCCACCGTGGGATCAAAGTTCGGAGTCCAGCGGTTCAGGTACAACCTCTGGTTTCCCATAAAGTATGGGTCGTTCCTGAAAATGAGATCCTTATCCTCCTTATTTATGAATTCAAAAAGAAAGTAGCCACTGCTCAGGGGGTAGCAGGTGACTCCTTGCTTGAGATGGCGCTTCCAATTTCTTTGAATCCAGTCATCGGTGGTTTTTGCTGAGGGCCAAATCCCCATGAACTGGCCAACTAGACCTCTCTCTGACAGAGCAAGGGCAATCTTTACCGAAGTCGTCTCTGGCAAGGCGATTTCAAGGATTTCTTCAAGCTTTTTGATGAATTTCGGGACCGAGAATGGAGCTTTCCACTTACCTCCGCTGGCTACCAGTATCCTGAACGCATCCATCTCAGCTGAGGGGGGGGGATCCCCACCCCCAGGGGCGACCATTGCTTGCTGCCTGCAGGCGAAACCCTAGCTCTCCTCTAGCTCGCGCGCGCCCACCTCTCTGATCAATCTCGACAAAGCGACTGCTAAACAGTTGTTACAAGCAGCTTGTATTTTGATTCTCCAGGGATGACCAGAATCCTGGAGCAAGCAGTTATAAAACTACAGGAAACACTGCAGACAAATGGAAAAGGTAATGGACTGCATAGGATCATGTCTTCTAAAAGATGAAATTGAACAATATATATATATATTCCTGTGTATAATATAAATAAATCCCCTTCCAAGAGTATTCTGACTGTAAATGTTTCTCCTAGCATCACCTCTACAGATGACCAGTGGGCACCTGATCCAGGACCTAGTGGATGGAAGGGTAAATTCACAACTCCATCGATATCATATAAATCATCATGATGCTGCTTCTAATATTTCCATGATAAATTCCAATCTCTAATTCCAGTTTGCACTTGGATTCTATCATTGCCCAGACAATGACTTGGAGGTTGGAAATGACAATATTAGCATCGTGGAATACAAGTCACACTTCAACATAAGGGATTTAATGAAGGTAACAAAGCGGATGACATACTAAAAAATAGAATTGGGAATAGAACAGAGCCAAACAGAGTATACATAGCAGAATTATACATATATATGTATGCAGAGTAAAAGATTATCAACTAAAGTATCACTTTGTCCATGTCTCATGATGCTGTGGTTGAGATTTTTTAATTGTTCAGCATATATATATATATATATATATATATATATATATATATATACACTTTGTCGGTTGTCCATGTCTCATGATGCTTTAGTTGATAATATTTTATTGTGCAGGAACCTTTGCTAATTGGATGTGATATAAGGTTTGCAACTTCGGAAACTCTAGAGATTATACGCAACAGTGAAGTCATTAATGTCAACCAAGGTCAACTTCATAAAATTTTGTATAACAAGGATATTTCAGTGTTAGTTTCGAAGATTACTCTCTATTAATTGATATCTCCCACCTCTTTTGAATTTGGGTAGATCCATTAAAAGTTCAAGGCAAGAAAGTCACCCAGCAAGGAGACCTTGAGGTGTGGAATTTTGTTTTTGCAAATTGAATAACTAATTCAGTCTCGGAATTCTAAAAATTTTAAACCCCTGTACTGCATGGACCATGTGTAATATCAAATTGTTTAAAGTAATGTATGCTCTGTATCTAGCATTCTCTATGGCTTCTTTTATTGTCAAATTATAAATTTATGTATTGTAAATTGGCATAATTTCTCTCAATATATATTTGCATATATAAATGATTGCAGATTTGGGCTGGGCCACTGTCCAACAACAGAGTTGTTGTAATTCTTTGGAATAGAAATGGTTCAGAAGCCTATATGACTGCCAAATGGGGAGACATTAGGCTTCCCTCGGATGCTTCTGTTAATGCCAGAGAGTTGTGCGTTGTATGACTACTCCCTCTGCATTATATTTATGTTTACACTAGCAAAAGCAGCATCATCACTACACATAGAAATATCTGTTTTTTTGGAAAATAAACAAATATATTTTTATTGGGTCTCACATAATCTGTGGAGTACATATTTTTATTGGGTTTCACATGAACACTTGATCTGTGTATCAAGCCAGAATATCTGATTAGAAGGTGTTTGTAACTTTGTACCCTCCTGTCTCCAAGAGATGTATTGATTATGACTTTCTTCATGTTTTCATATTGCAACATTCATACCTTCCATCAAGTTTACAAGGCAGTCTCACTTCAACCATGGGTTCACACTCTTGCAAAATGTACATTCTAATGCCCAACTTGGACCAAGCTTCTACCAAAACATCCAATTCTGTAGCTCAAGATCGGGAAGCATGAACGAATTTGGAATTGTACTTGGATTGGTAGAAAAGGTTGTTCTGTAAATGCGTGGATAGCAATAGAGGTTTAAAAATTAAGACCAAGTGTTGTACAGTGACTGCCTAAAATATTGTTTAAAAAAATATAGGCATTAGGCAGTCACTGTACATTGTATTTGAAAATTGTTTACTAAGTATGACCAGGATAGGTATATGCTATTTGCTGTATATTTGATCAGCAAACTTTGCATACACGGGTCTAGACTTTTGTATTGACCTTGTATGAAAACAATACAACTATTCAAAAATGACAGAAGCTCTTAGCAAGGCAAGTCGCCCTATACTCTATTCAATGGGACAATGGTAAGATGCATTTTCAAACAATAATTTGTGTTTAAATATAGAAGCAATGTTTTGACTGCTAAACAGTTGTTACAAGCAACTTGTATTTTGATTCTCCAGGGATGACCAGAATCCTGGAGCAAACAGTTA